>JAAKBH010000750.1:0-121312 GCA_019776075.1 Amaranthus palmeri
TGCTTAAGGGTGGTAGCTCTAGTGCCATGAGAATAAAGTAACCGAATTTATGAAAAATAAAACTAAAATTCATTCTCATTACTATCATTTAATATAAATAACTAAAGTTCTCGTCAATGTAATCTTGGTTACAACTAGAATTTAGAATTTATTATCTATTGTATTGTGAATTCGAGTATGATTTGATTTAGGTTTAATTTTAACTTGCTATAAATTATGATAAAATCAATTATTTGTGTATGATTTGGGTATTATTTGTTTAAAAACCACAATTTTAATTTGTTTTAAATTATGATAATTTCAATTTTATTTGTTTTAAATTATGATAATTTCAATTTTTATGTAGATTCAGTATTTGTATTTGTGTATCATTTTATTGATTGTTATTCATGAATAACATTAAAAATCATCATATTATTAACTTATAAAGTATCAAAAATTGTGCCGAGTTTTTTTTATTTATGTTGTAGTCTTTTAAGTTATATTTTATTTGTCAAACATGTCGATGTGCTCAACGCTCTACGTGGGTATGATCCTAGCTACACATGGCGAAGCTTATGGGGGGGCGAAATCTCTCCTTATGGAGGGGTTGTGTTGGAGAGTTGGTAATGGCCTTTCAATTAATCCGTTCGTCGATAAATGGATACCTACTGATAGAAGAGCACGATGCTTGAATCCTGGGGTTGGAAGTTCGAATGTTGTGACTATGAGCGATATTATTGATTTTGATGCAGCTCAATGGAACCTGGGGCCTTTGGAGCATGGGATAAAAAGTTTGCGGTTAAAGTAAAATTTGCTCATCAGCCAATATTGATGAACTAGGAGAATTTGCTTTAAGTTGGGATAAAAAGTTTGGAGGGCCTACTGATGGATAGACTACTACCAACATACCTGCAAATCTATTGATAGGATGCATCTGATCTGATGGATACAATTGTCGATTTCACTTATCTTGGAATTCCAAGGGCTTAATTGATTGTTTGAACTTTTATGAGCGGGCGATACTAGCACCAACAAGCGAAATTGTAGAAAGGTCGATGTACATGTATTGTCAATTTTTTTCCGGAGAAGGGAGGTTATACTTGAGTTCGGATACAATCGACAAAATCTTACAATGACTATACTAGCAACGATGATGCATGTTTCAACTAATTTTCTCAACTCAATACATGCACCAGGAGTTCCAAATCATAAGTTAGTGTTAAAATTTGGTACTCTAACAATGATGCTATAAATATGAAAGAGTTAGCCGACTTATGCAATGATGCACACTTATTGGTTGATGTTCTTGGCCATCGGGTTATGTAAGTAACTGTTATATTCAAATCTAACATTTATTATAAGGTTTTTATTACAAAGGTTACACATGCAACGTTTGGATAGCTTTAAAACCATTGTTGCAATGACTACTATTAATATGATTCAAGGATATTCATTATCTTATATATATTGGCTTGTTCCTACCAAAATTTATTTTTAGTCATGGACAACAATTCTACATTGCAGTTTCTAGAGTGACTAGTAGTAGAAAATATTCATAAATTCTCATATGTGATAAAATGGTAAAATATTTTGTCGCACTGAATATTTTGTGCCTACAAAGAGGTATTTTAAAACCTCTAAATGTTATATGGTATCATTGTTTTATTTAAACATTATATATAATATTATTTTTATTTTTTTTATTATATTTTATAAATTATGTATGTAAATTTACAATATTCTTCACATCCATTTGTCAATTCTCAAATTACTATTATATTGTTATATATCGATTATATTATACTAGTATATTACGTTATTTTGTATTTTTTTCATTTTGATTCATAGCTCACTCTTTCAAATATAATATTATTCTCGTTAGAACGTCCTGAACTAGCATGAAATTTCGGAGAAACTCAGTGGTATATCATGGGATTTTCGTATTTTTTATTATATATAATCTTTGTATTGAGACGAATCAAATAAAATCCTACTTGATTATGTTTTAACTTATAAATTAAAAATTATTCACAAATTATGTGTATGAATTACTAGTGCATAATCTTGCATTGTAATACTGCAAGTAATTTGAAACGGAGAAAGTAATAATTTAAAAATGCACAGATTTATTGGTTTGGTAATTGGTTAATGTATATATAAATAGGTTAAAAAAGCAATTTCAAATTGGTTAAAATGTCAATTTTAATATGTTGAACACCAATTCGAATAGGTTAAATTACCAACTTTTATAAGTTAACAATTCATAGGTTAAAACACTAACTCAAAATAGATTCAAATACCAACTTTAAGTGGTTAAAACATCAACTTGAATAGTTTAAAATATCAACTTCAAGAGGTTAAAACTCCACCTTCAATAGCTTAAAACGGGTTAAGAAATGGGTGTTTATTTTTAAGTTAAATTTCTTTCTTTTTCAAATAACATAATGAGCCGCCTAAATAGATGTGTTACTCAAATAGACTGTCTCTTTTAAAAATATGTGAGATATGAAATGAGCATTATTTCTTAAATTACGAACCATCTATGTTTAAACATTATCTCCCTTATTTCCAATGTTTCTACTATCGTATAGGTCAAACCTTAGTAGAAAACTTATTTCACTTTAGAAAGAAATTTAATTTAGATTTTTGAGGTATTCATAATAAATAAAATATATTCATGTGATATCTCGTTAGATTTTTTGCAAGGTAAATTTTTTTAATATATATTTTTTATAATTTTTTAAGATGTTTATTAAGAGATATTAAAGCTGAAAATTTACTTTAAAAATTGTGTATAAAGTAAATAAGAAGAAAGAAAATGAGGAAGTACATTGTTGAGGTGGACGTACATAAGCAATTCAAAAAAAAAAGGTGGACGTACATATTATCATCACACATTGTTTATACTTCCAAATGGAGTTCAATTTAATTATTGTCCACCATTATTAGCTTACTGTATGCCACACATTTTGCTATGTTTTTAATTTTGAATTGTCTTATTAATTTTGTTATAATTCTAAAATTATACTCCCTCCGTTTCAGTTGACTCGTCCCATTTGACTTTTTACGAATTTTAAGGGTTGAGTGGGGTCCATTAAAAAGGTGTTAGTTGGATATTTTAATTGATTAAATTAATTGTAAAGGTGGTAGTGGAGTATTGGGAATTGGAAAAGTGAGGGTATTTAGGTAAGAAAAGGTTAGCCAAAAAAGAAAATGAGACAAGTAGTATGAAAATGCCAAATAAGGAAATGAGACAAGTAAACTGAAATGGAGGCGTATATTATATTTTCTTACTCACAAACTCATATTTTTTTATCTCATCTAGAGACTCTTTTCACCCACTTATATGTTTATCCCTATTACTTTTAATAAATATCTAAAAATTCCTCTATATGACTATCTAATTTATCAATGTAACAAATTACCTAGTACATAGGAATATATAATATATAATAATTATAAATAACTAAAAGTAGCATAATCCAAGCATGCATTATAATTCATGTCCATTTGTGTATAGTCTCGTGGTTTTCTCACTTTAATCTTATTTGATTAGCCAAAATTTTATTTACGACAATTTTAAATTTCATCCACACATTTAATTTATTTTTAATAAATTAACGCATTTTTCTCACTTTCTCATAAAAAAACCACTTAAACTTTTTTTTTTTACTTTGAGGCAAATGCCATAGAATAGAGGAAGTACTAGTCATTATGGCATGCCAACATGTGTAGTCAAAATATGCACAAGACTTGTATTAGGGTACAAATGATTAGAAAACTAAAAAAAAAATAAACTCCCTCTGTTCATTAAATTTGCAGCATTTGCTATTTTGGTCTGTCACATTCAATTTGCATTATTTTCATTTTTAGACAATGGTCCACCACTTGCTTTTAATTTCATCCATACATTTTAACTCTCTTTTAAATTCATCAGACAATGCAATTCATTATATCTCTTTATTTATCACTATTATCCACTATTTTATTAAAAAACGTTATTTTTCTCTTTAATGCAATCTATACAAGACAGTGGCGTATTAGAAACACATGGTCAAAAGATAATCCCAAGTTGAATAGCAATACTAGAAGTGTCCCCACCTCATTATACCAAACCAAAGCAATGGGTGTCACCTTTTTTGTACACACAAAATAGTGTGAGGGATGTGAAGAAATAAAGAAAAAGGGGTTCTTGAATCACCCAAACCATATAATATAAATATAAATTAAAGTAAAAATTGGTTGGTGACCAAATTATTAGAAGTATCAAGTATTTATCACATACAAAAAAAAGGCATTGGAAAGTAAAAGCTGAAATTTGAATTGTGTCTCACTCTCTCATTGTCTAGTCTAACCTAAAGCATGTTCTCTTGTCCTAAACTTCATTCATTCTTTTACCTTTTGCCTTACCATACCAAAACATGATATTATTAGTCTCTTCTTTGACAATTATTTTAGTCCCCCATTTCATTTGATTTTCCAACTAGGATCCTGTCTTGTGCGGGATATTAGGAAGGTCCATTATCTTTACCTTTACTTGATTTGATTTCCCCATGCACCAATGCCACTATACTTTTCATTCCGGTTTGACTACCGTGATAAATAGTGGTAATGAGAATAATTTATAGTGAAAATGGTCATGATATATATTATGTCATTTTTATTATAATGAAACAATTTGATTATAAAAAAGTTTCTTTTATTTATAATTTTTCATTACCACCTGATACCACATTTTCAAATAATAGCGCATTGTAATGAATTTTCTGAAGAAAATAAGATTTTTGAGAGAAAGAATAAGAATGGTCATTAAACTTGTCAATAGATAACCTACCAAAATTGCACTAACTTTCTCTGTCTCGTGAAATTTATCTCAGTGGCAATCAATGAGAAAACAAAGAAAAGTGAATAAAGTTTTTATTTTATGAAAAATGAAAGAAATATATGAATATGATGAAAATGTAAGTTAAATGTGCCAATGCAAAATAAAATTAATTGTTTATAATGACCAAGATTAAAAAAAGACAAATTTTTAAAAATTAAAGTAGGGCACAAACTTGTTTATCTCGACATAATATATCTACCAAATCACTAGTAGATAGGAAACAAATTTATTGTAGTTCTGGTTTGATTTTTTAATTAAGAGGGTAGGCCATGTAAGCATTTCAAAATTGAAATGCTAATTTACTTTGTTGTTGTACGTTTACCGTTTATTTTTTTTCTACTTTCCTTAATATTTTCGATCGCTAAGAAAAAATATTTTTGCATGTTTGATCACGATGATTTTATTTGTAAATTTGAAATTGGTTCAAATTTATTGTTTGACAAATCAAAATTTACTTTGATTAAATAATCTAACAATTACATATAAAGTGCTTTTTCTCACCTATGTACCTGCTACATAGATTTAAATTACAAAATAGATAAATTTATGAAATCAAATTGAGATATTATCTAAAAATTTATGACAGTTGTCAATTTCAGAGAATATTACAAATTTTATTTCAACAAATTTTCTAATATTGTTTAGGAAAAATTACCGTGAATAATACAACATTTTGTTAATTTCCCTATAATAATACGAACTTTTGATTAACCATGAATAATACCAATTTTGGGGTTTTTTTTCCTAAAATAATACCAACTTTAGTTTATTAATAACTAATTTACTAGTTTTTTTTTGTCATATAATCACCTATAGTTTATTTTTTAACATGTTAGGTATATTCTAGGGAAACACCCTCATAAGTTTGTATTATTCATGGTTAATCAAAAGCTGGTATTATTATAGAGAAATAAGCAAAAAAAAAATTGTATTAATTCTGATAATTTTTCTTATTATTTATGAACTAAAATTATACACCTAATGCATACACCTAATGCATACGTAATAAAAAAATTGTATACTAGTACTATCTTGTTATGTTTTAAGTTGATGTACTCCATATAAGAAAAAGATCAAGGTGAATCTAACAAATTTATGTAATGATGAGGTCAAACTGTCAATTATTTTCTAAGAAATGATTCAACAAATCATAATTTGCATGAAATAATTACAATTTCAAATTTAAGTGGAGTCCTAATAAAAATTTTTTTTAAAAAAGTAGTCATTTAAAAGATAAAACTCTATTTATATTCAAAAAAAAGATAAAACTCTATTTTGATAATTGACTTTACTTGCTTAGTAGAAAAAAAAAAGGAAAAAGAAACTTATAGCAAAAAATTAAGAGAGAATAAATAAAAGAAAAACTTAGCAAATACGTATTTCCCCAAATCATAATTTATAAGAAGTAATAAGAATTTCAAATTTAAGAGGAGTCCTTATCACAAAATAAAAAAAAGTGAAGTCATTTAAAAGATTAAATCTATTTTGATAATTCACTTTACTTGCTGATGGAGATAATAAAGAGAGAAAAAGAAACTTATAGGAACGAAATTAATTGAGAATAAATAAAATAAAAAGTTAGAAAATAAGTAAAAAAAAATAAAGGAGTTTATAAATTTACACGTCAATTAAAAGAGAAAACATTCTTTTGGAATAATGAATATATATGATAAACACAATCTTAAGATCTTGCTAACCAAAGTAAAATTAATTTAATTATTTAAATAATAAATAATGGTAAACATCATCTAATATAGTACAAAATTTATAAATTAACAACTACATCATTGGTTAAAATATATTTTATTATTTTCATAATTTATTTATTTTTTTCCTAATTTACGCTTTAAAAAAATTATTATCCTTGTTAACGAATGCCCTACGGGCGTTTGTTAGCTTTTTCCTTTAATTTAATCCTATTAAATATTCACAAAAATCCTTTTTTTTTTGTTTGCACACAATTTTTTTACAAAATTTAATACATATATAAGAAATTAGTATTTAGAGTTTTTGAGTGTTATTTAACAAAATAATTAAAATTCATAGGAATTTATATAATTTACACAAATGACTATTTAACTAATTGCTGCATTAAAAAATAATTAAAGTTTGAGTATATTAAAAATAAAAAGATAGCTAGATCCTGATTATTTTAAAAAAAAATTATGATAGTTTTTGTAAAAAAATTTAAAGTATTTGTGGCAAAAGTGGTAAAGCATGCAGTAACAATATTTAAAGAAATATTACAATATTTACAAAGTGGAGTGCAGGTGAACGGCAAAGAAAAAAGTGGGTTAATGTGATCTCAATTCCCAAAAGTTAGATACTTACACCCATTATACAAAATTAAGATTAAAGAGGGTGTTTGGCAAATGGCTGATAGTTGGTAGCTGATAGATTATTATGGTTATTGATTCAACCAATTGGTTTTATCAACTGCTTGTTCAAAAACACCTTGTTCATATCAATAATTTGTTTCAACCAGCTACTTCACCAAACACTAGCATTAGCTGGTTTGACACCCAACCCAAAATCTATATAAGCTAAACTTTCAAAAAAAATATCTATATAAGCTAGAATTGCTTAATAAACTAATTTGCCAAACAGCCCTCTAATCCCAAAAAATCGAAATAGAATATATGAATCAAAATATCAATAAATTATCATGCAAATCGATAATAATTAATAAAATGAAATTAGATATTTTATGCATGATTTTTTTAACGTATGAAATAAGTTTACATGAAAATTTCTAATTTTTCTTGGATTTTTGTTGTTGTTAAAGTCCTAGAAATTATAAATCGATTGTATTAGAGTTTTTTTATATTAAGAAAATTATAATAATATATATACTTTCTCATATACTAATCAATGTCTCGTTATATTATAAGAATTATACAACAAGAATACAAAATCTATAGCACTTTTGTACGCTAATTATAGAAATTTTCACTATATGTATTCAATTCGCTTTTTAGACACCACTAGAATAAAACCTCATGTAATTCATGGAGTTCTTAATATTAAGATATATGTAAAAATATGATTTTCAGAGATATGTAATAAAAATAATCATATAAAATATAGTAAAGATAAAGTAATAATTGTTAGGAAAAGATATAAAATTAACAATCTAATCTTTTGCTCGTCCGCCGTGAACAAAGTTGTTAAAATCGGGATTCTAATTAAAATCGTTCGAAAAGGTTAAATCGAATTGATTGATAGAATCTTAGGATCGTAATATTCTACAATAAATCTAAATTTGCTAATTAGTCGTAATATTTTCATCTTAAAAGTTTAAGTTTATGAATTAGATTGTAAGATATTATTCTTAATGTATTAGTTAAAGCATAGTCAATTATTGTTAATTTGTATAATGCAGAAAGTAAATGAGACACATATAGTGAATACAAGGATGTAACTATTAACAAAGTTTGAGACGCTTAATATTTGATTTGTGTAAGAAAACTATTTTCAAAGTTGGACATACTATTTCACTATCGTCAATTTTATTATAATTTGTTAATTTGTAAAATGTTTTTACATTTAATATTTTTGGGATTGTTTGAGTGTGTATTTTTTTCTTTTGTCTTCTTTTTGAAGAAAATTTAGGTATGATTGGTCTGCTACCTTCCTCTTAGATATCTTAACCTATGCAGGATATATGGTTGATGACTTTAAGGAGACAAGGTCGAAGGAATAGTTGTCGAGAGATATAAATGGATGTATATGAGTTGTGGTATTCATGCTTGGACAAGTGCAATAGGGCCTGTTGAAGTGCCCATTGTTACCCACATGTGAGTTGTCTCACATCGGAGAAAGAGAAGAGTATGCATCACTTTATATACTCAAGGAGTAACTCCTACTATTATCAATTGGTTTTAGTAGTGAACCTTGTTTGGGTTTATGAGTGATCTACTTCTTCTCCTCCTTGTTTGGGTTGCCCAGGCCCATTTTCTATATTCTATCAGGGCCAATATCATATTTTCGACTAAATTCAAGGTCAATGTTGTAGAAGCTAAGAGAAGAGTTATAAAGATAAGATTATGCAATTTATAATGGTAGCATGTGATATGGTAAGCACAAACTTCTTATAAGATAAAGACATATAAGAAATGGTAGAATAAGGAGATGCAAAACAAGATAAATGATACATTTTAAAGATTTAAGGAGCTCATGGATTGCACGAATAAGGAGGATCGGCTAATTAAGATAAAGGGCTTTAACGAAGCCATACGAGTGCCAAAGAAGTCCATAACTGTGACAAATTATCTAGTATATGAGGACTTATATAAGGTGAAAGATGCTCTCGGAAAAAAGGAATAAGCGGTTGGTCAAAATAATCTATTTATGATTTTTTTATAATAATAATAATAATAATAATAATAATAATAATAATAATAATAATAATAATAATAATAATAATAATAATAATAATGAAAAAATATATAAAACTACCTAATCTATACATTCTTTTTTAAAAAACCACCTTATATATAAAATTTTTTGCAAAAAACCACCTTACATAATACATTTCTTTGCAAAAGACTACCCGTTACTCTATTTCGTCAGTTGACTGGCATGTTTAACGTTTGACCAGGTAGTCTTTTGCAAAGAAATGCATTATGTAAGGTGGTTTTTGCAAAGAAATGCATTATGTGTAAGGTGTTTTTTTACAAAAGCACATGCTGGTCAAATCTTAAACGTGTCGGTCAACTGACGAAATAGAGTAACAGGTAGTCTTTTGCAAAGAAATGCATTATGTAAGGTGGTTTTTTGCAAAAAAATTTATATAAGATGGTTTTTTAAAAAAGAGTGTATAGATTAGGTGGTTTTATACAATTTTTCCTAATAATAATAATAATATGAAATATGATAGTTAACAAGTAGGTCTTTTTAATTTCTCTTTTAAAAGTCATCATAGAAATATATGCTTGCTCATATACCCTCTAAATTTAATTATTAGTATATAAATAAACTTGCAAAATAGCAAATTTTATATTTGTATCACTTGATTGGATGCTAAGCCATTGAGAGTAGGCGATAGTCGATATAGAAGATTGTAAAACTGGATTGGGTACATGAATTACATGAATAGGGTACGTACTTGGTGGTTTGGGTCCAAAAGTTTACCAATTCATTTATAAACATCATCATCATTGTAGTATTCGGTATATCCCGTTCATAAAAAACTATGTTCAGGGTCTGAAGAGAGAAAAACGGCGATAACTCATATCAGTAAAGAAAAGCACGGCCAAAGAGTCTTCTGACTCGAGAAAGAATAAGATAAGATTATAATTCTGCAACTGGTGAGACCGAGTGCGGCTGCAGCGAACTTCACAACTCGTTTATAAATATTTCCCTATATTATAATTTTAGCCGATATATTATCTTCAACTTATTAGTATTTTATTATTGTTCATGATAGAACATATATGACATATTATGGGGTTTTAACCATCAGTTTTAGTTAAAATTTTCTCTTAACATGATATTAGAAGCTCATGTCATGAGTTTGGATCTCATCTGCCCCTTCTTTCAAATAGATTTATGAGTGTCAGCTGCCAAGTTTAAGGGAGATTTGTGTTGTATCCACACTTTTAGCCTAAAGGTTTCACGTGTGAGGAGACCTTATAAAGTATATTGTTGGAAATACTTCACATGTGAGACAATATCCCACATCGATAAAAAAGTGGGTTGCGGACTTACGTATATACTTGGTGAGCTAATCCTCCTATAACCATATGGTTTTGGGAAACAATGAACCTCACCGAGTGTATGTGCAAGTCAACGCTCTTGACCCGTTGGTTTGTGGGCCCGAGCCCACGGGTGTCCCGTGACCCCAGGAGTGGGCCACAGTGAGATTATGTGACGAATTGTCATGGCCTAATATGGTATATCAAGAGCCGAAGGTGGTTTCTGGTATGATGTGGCTCACATGTGAGGAGGAGTGTTGGAACTACTTCACATGTGAGACAAGATCCCACATCGATAAAAAAGTGGGTTGTGGACTTACGTATATACTTGGTTAGCTAATCCTCCTATAGCCATATGGTTTTGGTAAACAATTAACCTCACCGAGTGTATGTGCAAGTCAACGCTCTTGACCCGTGAGTTTGTGGGCCCGAGCCCACGGGTGTCCCATGACCCTACGAGTGGGCCACGGTGAGATTATGTGACGAATTGTCATGGCTTAATATATATGACAAACCATAGGATCTAAATTATCGGATTAAGTTTTTGGCTGAGTTGATTCCTTTATATGGTATCAAAAGACAGCAATATGACAGAAAGGTCATGATTTTAAATCTTTTTCGCCCTTTATTTTAAATGGAATATTTAGCACCATGTTTAACGAGGAGTCGAGGACGTGTGTTGCATCCAGACTTTTATATTAGAGAGTTCTCCTGTGAAATGATAGAGTATATAACATACCTAGGACTTTCCATTAGTTTAGGCTTTTGATTGAGATGGTGTACTCAGTATTCACAGTCCAATATTGTTAGAAACTTCTAATTAAGTTTGACTAAGGGTTAGCTTTTGGTTTTAGGCTTTTAGTTGTATGATTGGTCAACAACTAACGACATCTCATTAACCCAAAGGTATTAAGCGGCTCTCAAATAGGCGAAGGTTTAGGGGTTTGGATGTATGCAATCTAATTCTTTTTATTGATGACTAAAAAGTTATTTTCGATTGGTCCAAGTTTTGGAGAGAGTCTTCGACAAAGACTAGCAATGGTATTAAGGATAAGAACCAACAATCAATAACTACGGGTAAAAATAAGGGTGTTTAAAATTGGAATTTGGATCCGTCTGAATTCGAAAATCGATATATCCGGTTTTGCATATAGTAAAAACTATGATCCGATTACGGCCCAAATAAATCGGATTTTGGAATTCTATTATTTGGTTTATGCGAGATTGTCTTACTATAAGATAAGTCTATATAATTAGCCTATTTATGTGATTGATCACTTCTAAATTGTAAGTAATGACTTTTACAGACCAAATATATATGAAACGATCTAATAAAAATGGTTCACTATAGACTATTCTATTTAAGAATTTGTGATAAAATAAACATAAACTTAAACTAATTTATTTAAAGTTTGAATTCCATCCTTGCAATCTTGATATTTTTATTTACCAAATGCTTTTTTCTTTGGAAAAAAAAAAAAAAAACTTCACAACGACTTGTGGTGTTCCTAGTGTCGAATGACATCACACTTGTAACAAGATTTACCAAATCTCAAACAATAAATGAAAAGAAAAATATAAAAGTAACTATTCTCTGGACTCTATCAACAAATTGTCACTCTTTTTTTATTTTGACTATTTTATTTTGTTATAATTTATTCTCTCCTCTTATACACATAATTCAACTCTGTATTAATATAATCTACACAATTTAAATATATCGATTTTTTTTTTACATAAAGCTGTAATAATTTAACAAAGATCTATCCTAATCTAGTGAGAGATTGTCTTTCGCTGAGACAACCCAACACAAAGATCTCGTATGTTAATAATTATATTAGTTGAACTATTCAACTCATTTATAAAAAAAACGTTTTACGACAAAAACTGTCTCACGATAAATCAGTCTCACAGAGAGGTCGTGTTTAACAAAATGAGTAGAGGTGTTTAAAACAGACCCGATGACCCGATAGACACCCGACTTTATAATCGAACCTAATTTGACCCAACTTAAAAATGGATTTACAATTATGTAAAAGCCAATGTGAACACAAAACCCGATTTTGAACAGACCCAAAACATCTGACCCGAAATCAACCCGATAACCCGAATGAACACCTCTAAAAGGGAGTATTATTTGTCATAAAAGGACACACTAACGAATCCCAACAAAAACATTAGCATGCTTTTTTCTTTTGCCATTTTAATCCAAATCTCTTTCTTCCTTTTCCTCTTTCTTATGGTTGACTGACCATTTATTAGACTTCTATTAATCCTCCATAATTATTCCTCCCACTTTTTTCTCCTCCTATATATATATCACATAAATTCAAATCTCACCATTTAATTATATATATCTCCTTTTTCTCCCCTTTAAATTTGAAGGTTGAAAAAAATGGCAGCTTACACTAACACCCTCCATAACTCTTCCCTAGGTTGCTGGGATCTACACAAAAACCTTGGAGTTTTCAACGCAGACATTTCATCTTGTATATTTTTCTCCATTTATTTTTTTTTTCAATTACTCGTTCTGTCCCTTTGAATTTACTAGCAATGCAATACATGAAACTGCGTGTAGTAAATTCGAAGGGACATAATATACAGGTTGTTTGGCAAAAAATAGTTTATTATGCAATTTTAGCTTATTTTGATGAAAATTCAGTGGTTAGATTTTCCATTGCTAAAGTTAGGCTAATTTATCCGATACTACTTACGGCCCGTTTGGTAAGTGGTAATAAACGTTGAGAATGAGAATGAAAAACTAGTGTAATTTTAGTTGAAAAATCTCTTGGTTACCTTGATAACCATATTTGTCCAATTTCAATCATCTCATTTTCTTCATAAAATTCATTCCAATGCATTAAGAGATGTGATAATGGAAATTTGTGAAAAAAAAACTTTTTGTGATCAAAATTTCATTGCTATGGGAATGATTTTGAAATTTTGATAAAACTTTACATTATAAATCATTCCCATTACTACCATTTAGTATCCTTAACCAAACGGGCCGTTATTGTCATGAATAATTGTTTTTGAACAAACTGTTTACAAAAGTAGATTCAAAATCAGTTGGACAAACTAATGAATGTAATAATCTAACAGCTACCAGCTACCATCTATTAGTTATTTGCGCTTATATATTTAATTAATTATTTGCAAAAATTAATTTGAATTATTATATATTATGAAGCAGATGTTCATATGGAGAACAATGCAGCATCAGACATGAGTAATAATTTAAATTTTCTGTCAAATACTGGTTATCTTGAAGATGCTTTGATCGAGTTCAGTGTTAGATTTAAACGAAGAAGATTAATGATTTCTTCAAATGATTATTATGATCTTAATCAACTTGATTATAATGATCCCTTTGCTACTCGTTTTGATGATCTTGTAAGTACTGCTTTCTCCGTTTCAAATTAGTTGCAACATTGACAAAAATGACACTATTTAATCATTCATCTTTACACTTCCTCCCTTTCATAATACTGGCTACTTAGTGTGACATATTATATGGAAAAATGTCATAGTCAGTAACAGAAATATTATGAAACAGAGTAAGTATAAGTTGCACATAAACGTTGCTATTATTACCTATTTGGGTTATAGGTTTGGCCCATTGGACCTATAAAGGGCCAAGAGGGCCCTATACCTCAAACCTATAAAAAAAAAATTACAGAAACGACATTTTAATGTTTAATTCTACTAATAAGGGTTTATGATAATATATTTAGTAATTAAAAGGTTAATAATTAATAATTCGCCTCATAAATCTCAAATCTCATAGAATTGTTAAAGTTTTTAAATGTTATTGTAATAAAAAAATATTGTCTCCTGATCTTTGTTAAAGTTTTTTAAAAAATCAAATTGCATATATCTAAATTTAATCTATAAATGATTATAATATATACATTATTATTTTTAATCATTTATAATTGATTTTTTTTAATTTAATCCTATTTTGAAATTATGGTGAGGTCTTAATTTAAAAAAGAATATGATGTATTGTGTAGAGTTGTTGGAATAACTGGTTTTCAAACTACAACATGGGACTAGATAATCAAGAGTCAAGCCATGCAAGTCTACTCACTCATCATGACACCGTGCATTACTCCTTGGGTAATTATACTATCTTTTTTCTTAAATATAATTCTAATAATGATAATCACATTATTATTCATATTATATTTTTATTTGATTTTCAAAACTACTCAATCTCCCTTTTATATTTATTTCATCTTATAGTGCAAACTCAAAAGACAGATTAGGGTTAGATTATACTCCCTCCAACACAATTCAATTGTCTAATTTCCTTATTTGGGCAATTCACTTTAATTGTCTCATTTCCTTTTTTGTCTATTTTTTTTTACCCAAATATCCCTACTTTTCCAATTCCTAGTATCCAACTACCACCTTTACAATTAATTTAATCAATTAAAATACCTAACTACCACCTTTTTAGTGGACCCCATCCCACTCTTAATATCCGTGTCCAACTCAAATGGAACAATTGAATTGAGTTGGAAGGAGTATAACAATATTCTAAGCCCCCAATATCTATTAGCTAACACTTTTATGGTTAATATGATTGCTTGATATAGTATCAGAATCCGACGTGACGAAAAGGTGACGGATTTAAATATCACCCACCTTGGCCTACATTTAAAGTTGATTATTCAACGTCAGATATGAAAAAAACTTACGTTTCATCCAGATATAGGATTTATTAATGTGTATAATATATTTTAAAATCTCAACCATAAACTTAAATTTTTGATTGAGCTGATCAGATGAATATAAAGTTTGCAATAATTTGAATGATGAAGTGTAATGCATTATTGATGATAGGTGGAGAAATAATGGAGAAACCAATGAAGGAAATGTACGAGGAAGTCCTAAATTATGAAGAGACGAACACTTTATTATTAGATGAAGCAATTAAAAGTTCTTTGATCTCCAAACCAAATTCATTCAATTCTAATTCTAATACTTTTGCTTACAATAGTGACACTAATTCTACTCATTCCTCCTCCATCTCAGGTACATTTCTCTTTTGAATTACTTTTTTTTTCTCGTTATTGTTTCACAGTTTTCAAAGTAAATTTTGAGTCATAATATCTCTAAATACGCATTATAAAAAAATATGTATTAAAATGAATCTAACGAGATTTCACATTAATATATTTTATCGTCTTAAATATCTTTATTGATACCTTTACTTTAATTTGTAGTAATATACTTTTTCATTTTGTTTTTTTTTTTCTGTTGCAACATGTTTTTAAAATTGTACTTCTATAAGAATGCTATATGATGTCATTTTACCATTTAAAACACACAAAAAGGGAATTATAATGATTAATGGGATGGACAAAACTTATGTATTAAGGTGAAATTGACTTTTTACTAATATTGGTTTTAAATTTTAATATTTACAAGACATAAAAATGCAAGTTAACGCTAACTAACTAGAGGTGTTAATTCAAAACATTACATCTGTTTAGGGAGCGCCCTAAGCAAGTGCAAGGCGTACGTCCAGGGCCTTTTAAAATTTGAATTTTTCTATGCATACAATAGTTTAACGGTCCATAAATAATCTTTCACCCCGAGTCCCAAAAAGCCTAGAACAGGGCATGCATCAATTTCAATTTAGTTTTTTCGAATTGAGTTAAAATCAAAACTTGTGTACACGTTAATTTTTACATTATTTTATTTTTAAAGTCACATTATATTTAATCAAATGGAATATACAAGGTCAAATGGAGTAGTAGGAGTATCATGTATAAATCATAGTGCATGTGAAATATGTGATGTGACTCTATAATGCGTTATAATGAAGGATACAACTTTATCATGTAAAATTCATGTACCACTTGGGCACTACAAAAGTTACTCCCTTTGACTAACTATATCATCTATTTTCAATTATTACTTTTTTTTTTGGTTTTTTAAATGATTTTTTAGTTGTCTTATTTATGTCTCAATTTTTTATTTTAAAATAAATTTTAACATTTTATCTAATATTTATAGATTTTAACTCTCTTTTAAATCATAAAAGTTAAAAAAAAATTTATTTTCATCAAATTTTCGTTTTTCTTTAATGACCATATTTAAAATTTGCTATATTATATCCTAAAAAATTTCAATTCGCTTTATGTAATATTTTATAATAAATTTAAAGGCATAGAAAAGTAAAAACTAAATTTATGAAATTGAATAGTTAGTGTATCATATTACAAGTATTTAATTAATTTTCATCAAATCAATTCTCAATTTTAATTTGATGATATTTTTTAAACTTATGAGTAAAAATTGAAATCACTTATTTGTCCCTAGTTTGTTTGAATTAGTTTATTAAATATGTAGTGCAATTAGGTATTAAGAGTGTGGGACATAGCATGTTGGGGTTAGAGGCAAAAAAGATGTGGGGTAATTTCCCAAAATAAGTAAAGGGCAAAACTTATTGGAACAATATAAAAATTAAAAAATATGGGGCAAATTATTAAGCATCAATAATCAATGAGTAATAATTTTTGAAAATTTTGAAAATAATTTTTATTAGATTAAATATGGCTTATTGTTTTGTTTAGAATGTCTATGTGGTAATAAAGGCTTTCTCATTTCAATCGTTTATATTTTGAATATGCTGTTATTTCAAGTTAGATTATTATATATTTTATCATATATTCGTATCATTTTCAAGTCGAGATAATTTTGATTCAGGATAATATATAATACTTCTATATACAAGAAACAAAAGTACTAAGATATATCACCTCCAGTAACTATTGTTCATTAATTGATCTTATTTGGCATATATTTCTCTTTATTTAATGTAAAACATTATCAAATGAGATCTTGTTTTATTCATCTTGATGCATATTTCTATATATTAATTTTAGAAAATTTTTACATAAAATTAAAAATATTAAAAATTAAAATTATACATTAAATAGCGTGAAAAGCAGTAGTGTAGCAAAAAGAAATTATATATTTTGGTAAAAAAAAATATTTGAAACTGGTAATTAAATAGCATGAATCCAGTTAGTATTGAGCTGTTTCATTCAATTTATATAGTTTTGCCGACAAGATCAAATATTGTGTCAATATAAAGAGGTCCCATGCTAATAAAGAGACACATAACCACCAAGCTAAATAGCATTTCCTAATAATTGTCTCTTAATTCTACAATTAGTCAAGTTTTTTAAAGTTGATTTATACTCCACTAAATTGTCAAATCCCATACCCATTTAGGTACATATTTTTCTTGAGAAATTGTTATTCTTATAGTAGTATATAAAATAAAATGTTTCATTTTAGAAACTTGAGTTAAATTTGTTTTAGTGGGGATAGTAAGTTAATTAAAGTTATATTATATCGCTCGAGTTATTAAGAGTTACTCTGATACTTAAGTTAGCAGTCAAAAAATATTGAAATAATTAATAAAAAGTATGATGTGATTGATGTGATAATACAGCTTTGACTTACCTTCTCTTTAGAACAACGATTCAGATATTGGACGTTTCAACCATGTGTTGTATATTTAATTTTATATACGAGGAAAATTTGTGTTGTATCTTTACTTAAGCTAATGAATTCTTGTGTGAAAGGCGATAATAAAATATAGTGGGTATTTTAAAATTTCAAACATCATGATTATTCAAGTTTTTCAATGTGATTTATTAAAGTCATAAGTAGAAAATAAAAGATACAATCTTGATACTCACTCAATTATATATTCTCTTTTATCAAAGACTTTTTACATTTCAAAGTACCTACATATACTTCTATAATATATACTATCTTACTTATATTTTAGTACAAAAATATTCTATTTTCTCTTAATTATTAAAATAAGCTTTAAATATAATTTTTATTGACAACATGATTTTTAAGATAACAATGTTTTGTTCTTATATATTTGTCATTTATTCCGTTTTTTTTAAGTGTATGTTATCTCTATTTTATTGAAATTGCAACATTTAATTTTAAAAACTCCCTCAAATTATAATCCGCAATACATACTACAATCTACAATTTCAATGGAAAGGATAAGTATACTCTATTAAATTAATGTCATTTAAAGTCTCTATATAAACCTTTATTTTAGTTTATTATTGAACTTTCAAACTTTATTTCTAGCTAGATAGTAGCTTGATTAAGACACCCATTTAGCCATTAATTAACTCATTTCTAAATTTTAATTTTTTTGGGATCGTACGATTCTACCGACATTAAGATCCTACCTACGATCCGGATCGGTAGTCGTATTTTGGATCGTAGGATCGTAGAATCGTTGATCAGGATCGAGATTCTGATAACCATGACCCTTAATAACCGTGAAAACTCAAATGGGACATCTAAAATGATTCGGAGGGATTATTTTTTATGTTTATTATATTATATTATATATTATATAATTATATATCAAAGCACTAATTAATGTGTACCTATACTTGACACCAGTTCTTACAAGGGAAGAAAAAAGGAAAATTAAAAAGGAAATGAATAATACTACAAAGATGGTATACCCATTTGGTTTAGTAAAGCCAGGAGGAGAAGAAGGGGATATTACCCTTAAAGACATCAACAAAAGGATTCTAATGCCTCCTACTAGACCCCTTAAACACCCTGTGGGGGACTTTGCTTGCCGTCCGGCCGTGTCGCCTGACGGGCCCGGTTTATCCGGCAAGGCCGTGGTGGCCTTGACTAGAATCCACACCCAAGGTAGGGGCACTATTACCATCATTAGAACCAAGGGTTAATAAAAGTCAAAGAGCGCTCAAACAAACAAAGAACATTGAGTTGATGAGTTGATGGCCAGTCAGCGCTCTCTAATATGTTATATACTCTGATACAATGGTTATCAACATCAGCGTTACAAGATACACCTCATGATTTCAAGATCTCGAGTTCAAGTTTTATTCAGATTTATATCTTCGAATAAATATCACGAATCTGTGCTACTAAAGCAAAACATAAATGTGAAATGATCACGAATCTGTGCTACTAAAGCAAAACACAAATGTGAAAGACAATACTTAGTTACCAAATATGACAAAAAAAATTGTTAATATATGTACCATTATCATGTATCATAGATTCATAGTGTAGAATATTATATTGTATTGTAGAGTAGATTTTAGTTGGTGCTTAATTAGCTTATTAATAGTTAAGAATGTCAATCTCCTTTTGACTTTTAGTTATCTTAGTAAAATTATTTATTTTTCTCACAATTTTTAAATGAGACGATTTCACAATAAGATTATCTTTATAGGTAGTCTATTGAACACTAACGGTCTTAAACTAATTAATCACTTATATTATTAAAATGTAAAAAAAAAACTAGCTTAAAAAAAGTAATTTAAAATGCAGATGATAATTAAGTAAAGAAAAATGCTCACCCAAACTCTAAATATTTTGTCCCTTAGTGTTCTTCTTTAAAAGACAAATTATTAAATGAGACGATTTTACAGACCCAATGTACACAATATGTTTAAAAGTGGTTACTTGTAACCTTAAAATGATTACTTAAAGTTTTAAAAAGATCATTTTTAATAGTTCGCTACACTGCAACAAATTTAGCTTTTTGCAACATTGGATTTAGTGGCATTAAAAAAATGTCATTGATTCATATTTTTAGTGTAATGATTATTTGTTTTTGTTTTAAGTTCCATCAAAAGTGATTTAGCGACATTTAATTTGGTCTTTAGTGGCATATATAATTGTCGCTATAGTCTATAGTGACATTTGTGAGAATTCTCACTGGATCCTGTGTCGCTAAAAGCTTTAGTGAGACTTTTTTATATGCTACTAAAGGATCTAATAAATGTCACTAAATCCTCTATATACACTATGAGAAATTTGAAATAGCAATATTTAAAATTGAGTGTCGCTAAATATATCCCACTAAAAGCAAATTATGTTATAATGTTAAAGGTGGGCAAGAGGGACCGTCGGCTAGGGCCCCTTGTTAAAAAAGTAAAACTAATGGTTGTAGAAGGTTCATATAAGTTATAAATTGCAAAGAAATATGGCCATAATGTGTTATTTCGCCTAGAGCTCCAATATGTCAAGGGTCGACCCTGCTTATAATTAAATTAAAATGATCGCTTACAATCTTAAGGTGATCAATTAGAATTATATGATCTCGTTGTAGGGCAGATTTTTTTTTTTTTTTTCATTACTCCAAAACCCTAACATACACCGATACACGGCATTGGCATACATACACTTGTCTTTATGACATGATTTGAACCATTCCTGATATTGTTGGAAGGTAACATCTCAAATCAATTATATTTTGCACAAAAAATTTAATTTATTAAATAAACAAGAAGTTTAATCTGACAAAAAAAGTAAAAAAATTTGAATGAATTATAGTCCCACCATGATAAATAATTTTCTTGACACTTAATTTGTTATACAAATTTCAATATATAAAAATAATAAACGTTGAAAATATTAGTAAATATTACGTAGCATAATTCAATAATTCATTTATTTTTCTATTAAAATTAACTTTATATTAATTTTGAATAATCTCAATTTTAGGGTCACTTACCTATAAAACATTATTCTCTAAATGGTGACCGGTTTATGCATACAGGATAATTTCTAAAAACAAAAAAATAAAATAAAAATTTTAAATATTAAAAAGTAAAAACTAAATTCATACTCCCTCCTATTCACCTTAATTGTCCCATTTAGTTTATCACGGTTACCGAGTCAACATTTTAACCCTTAATATCTCAAATTATTCTTAATCAAAAATTATAAAAATTGATATTAATAATCTTTGTATTGAAACGAATAAAACAAGATCCCACATGACTATGTTTTAACTTATAGACTAAGACTAAAATACAAATTAAGAGTGATATGGGAATAGTGCCATAAAAATGGGATAATAAGGCTGAATAGAAGGGAGTATATAAATTTATTTGATCTCTTTTTATTTTTGAAATTTTTGAAATTTTTTATAATTTAATTTTGTTTTAGTTTTATTTTTTTTATACATAATAAAATTTATTGGATAAATGTTACTTTGGTGCATTCTTAATAAGCACCCTCTATAATTGAAATTATTCATATTTAATTAAAAATTATACTCCCTCCGTTTCCTAATGTTGTTCCCATTTAGAATATTCTATTTTGGAAAGAGAAATTTAATTAAGATTTTTAAGACATATATAGAAGACAAAATATATCTATGTCAGAACTCGTTAGATTCGCCTTAATGTATACTTTTTTATTATATATTTTTTATAATTTTTTATGATGCGTATTTAGAGATATTTAGGCTCAAAATTTACTTTGAAAACTGTGCAAAAAGTATGAGAAGAACATTTGAAAAGGGAGGGAGCCGAAAATTTAATAAAATGGTGAATTATTGTGAATAATTTTTAAAAATATTATAATAAAGTTGAAATTAGTGTAAAAGGTTGAAAATTAATTTGAAAAATTGTTAAGATTAGGTAGGTTTAGTCAGGTGACATTCTTATATGGCAGTGAGATTTTTTGGATGTCCAGAGTTTGTCTGACTTTGAAAATGGAACTACAGGCACCACAAAGTCATGCACTACTTGTCATTTCTTTTTCAGCATCACACTTATTGGTCTTATATCTTGTTAGTTGTTACCTCTTTTTGAGCATATCCATTGTCCATATCCAAGATTTAACAAAATAAATACTAAAAAATTTTAGGAAATTTCAGGTCATAATCATGAGGTTTTGGGTTTTCTACGTGGTAACCATAACTTTTAAAAAATCAACGTTGTAACCTTGAGGTTTACGTAATTGTTCCACCGTGATCTTTTTGCACATAAAAACGTTAGCAAACGTTGACTTCAAAGCTTTAAGGTTGTTGTACGCCTATTTATTCGACTCACCATCTTTTATCCGAATTTTTTTTTTACTCTAGGAAAATACCCCAACTCTACCATATCTTTTATCCGAATTTTTTTTTAACCAAATCCAAAGATTTTAGAGTTAGGGTTTACACTTTGAAAAATGGTTGAAACTGACGACATTTGAAATGTTGAGTTGCATAAATAGGCGTACAACAGCCTTGAAGCTTCAAAATTAATGTTTGCTAACGTTTTTCTAACGTTTTATGTGCAAAAAGGTCATAGTGGAACAATTTGGTAAACCTTAGGGTTACCGCGTGGATTTTTTAAAACTTTTGGTTAGGTTAACCCAAAACCTCAAGGTTACCACGTGGAATTTCCCAAAAAATTTTAAAGACAATTTTAAAATTTAAGTCATTTATAAATTATTTTCACAAAGTTTAATGGTATTTATGAATTACAGTTCTCATTAACTAAAAAGTCATTTTTAGGGAGCTTTGACAAATGAAATTAATTTAGCAGATAATAATTGGTTACATGGCAATATTTACCTAATTTAGAATTTAACTTTTTTGTAAATTGAAGCTAAATTAGGTAATGTATTTGTACAATTTATTATAGCAATTTTATACATTCAACTTAGAATGTAATAAATTACATTGAATGAAAAATTGATGTATTCGATGAATAATTTTTTTAAAAAAATTATGATCTAATTTTTTTTTAAATGTCATGTATTTGATAATTTAATCATGCTAATATATACTTGCATTATTCTTGTAAGTTATATTTTTATAAAGTATGTTTCTTATTTATAAATTCGCGCATTGAACGAATTTCTATAGATATGTAAAATAGAAGTATCTTTTAAGTCAATAACTCAACTAAGCTCATAATTCAATCAAATAACATTTACTAAATAGGTGCTCAGAAACACACCTACCAAACTGATTTTTACAAATTACACTGATTTTTACAAACCACACAACATGAACTGATTTTTACAAATTACACAACATTAATTAATATGATTAAAGTACACAACATCAAAGATATCATATCCCTCAAATCTACAAATTATACAGTCTCAATATGAAATTATTTTTGTTGGATTGCTCAATATAAATTTACTATTTTAAGTTGATTATTACTAATCTTAAGTGATCACTTATAATTTTTAAAGTGGTAAATTAAAAAAATAAACAAATTATATAGGCTCGTCTCATAGTAAGACTGCCTCAGACTTGCTGATCATATCCTGATTTTTGTGGTAAGTATGGGTGCACACAATCCGATTTGGTCAGAACTGACACTCAAATCAGACCAAACCACAAATTACGGTCTGAAATTTTACAGATCGGTATCATTTAAATCCCTAGACCACACCAAGCCGTTCTACAACGGTCTGATCTGGTCTGGTCTACGATTTTTTGTTTTAATATTTTTCTCAAATTAGTATATGTGTTTATGCAAATATTTTACATCTACAAATACAACCACCAAATATAATAATTTGTAATTAGTTGATTGGATTAACATTATTTAATCATATATTACTATATAAAAATAACTCCATCTCAAATATCTAGGTATCAAACTATTTTTAAAAAAATAATTATGCTTTTTGATCAGTTTGCGGTCTGATCTGATCTAAAAAATAAAAACCGAAACCGCAATTCAAAAAATAAATCAGACCAAACCGTTTAGATCGTAACCAGACAAAATACAAATCACAATTTAATTTAGTTTGATTTGCAGTTTATACCAAAAATTTTTCAACCCTAGTAGTAAGTTACCAGTACTAAGGTTAATCAAGTATTTCTTTCTAGGTGTTTTTTCTTTTTCTTGGGAGAAAATATTTGGGCCCAATAAAATAAAAGTGGGCTAAAGTATGAAAGCTGATGAAGAAGGAAGACGTAATCCCACACCACGGCCCACATGGCCCACATGGCCCACAGTTACCTCGAACCAGTGGCAGTTTTGGGGTGTGCGGGGTGTCCAACATCACCAATCATATACTACTCTGTCCCGTTTAATTTGAAGCAAAGAGAAAATTACTAGTGAAGTATTATTTTTTATGAAAAGGTAGATAATGATAATAAATGAATAGAGAGAATGAATTATGTGGTTAAAATTAGAAGAGAGTTAAAATGTATGGATAAGAGTAAGAGAAAATAGTGGGCTATAGTCCAAAAATAAAAATGATGCAAATTAAATAGGACGGACCAAAATAGAAAATGCTGAAAACTAAATGAGACGGAGAGAGTAGTATTTTTTTTGAAAGAAGAGAAAAATCAAGCACTAATCAAAACTGAATCTGAGTACAAGATATCCTCTATTCAGGTTGGGTGCTCCTAGTCCAAACCTCCTCTAAAGAGCTAGTCTTAGCCCACGACGCTAATCTATGGGCGGCTACATTACACTCACGGAAACAATACAAAAAGGAACAAGAACGGAAAGAACTACTTAGAAGAATACAATTATCAACAATCACTTGGGTGTGAAAACTACTTTATTTTGTAAAGCTCTAAAAAGTTGTCATTTAAACTTTTAATTTCCAGTATTATTAGTATTATGTTTAATAATTATGGTCAATATATTTTTCTTACTAACTTTCTTTTAATTTTGAAAAAATTACCTAGAATAAATCAACTTATTCATGATTTTCCTACAATAATCTCACCTATTGATTAATCATGAATAATCCCAACTTTGAGGGGTATTATCCTAGCGTGAACCCGGTAACCGGATGACTTGTTATAGCAAGTTTTAATTTTTTTTAAAAGATAAATTAAAATAAAATATCGAAAAAAATATTCAAAAATAATTTATGATTTTTTTTTAATATTTAGAATTTTTTATGTAAATTTTCAAAAATTTTCTCTAACTTAAATAATTTTCAGTTTTACATTTTTGGTGAATTGCCTACTATAGCAGGTCATCGGATTACCTAAGTTTACTCTAGGCAAATACTCCCTAAAGTTGGGATTATTCATGGTTAATCAATAGGTGAAATTTTATAGAAAAATCATGAAAAGGTTGGATTATTCTATGTAATTTTTCTTTTAATTTTTTATTACCTATAATTTCCTTATTTCTCTATTAATTTTATTTTTAATAAAATAATATCACAACTAATAATGGAGGGATTAGTGTTTCTAATCATAAAAAATCTATATTATAGAATTGTTTATCTTTCATATGATTGAAAAGATTTGTAGTCATGTGCACCACCTTCATAGATTTTGATTTTCTTAGAGTTTCCAATTTCCAAATAAAGAGAAGCATTAGTATTACCCAAATTCTTACTTGAGACCGTCTATACAATAGACGTCTCAAGTTTTGGGGCTGACCCAATTGATAAATTAAAAAAAAAACTAATTATGTGCTGGGCTCTTGAGAGACGTCTATAGTATAGACGGTCTCTCAAGATGGGGTCTGGTATTATTATAATATTAATATATTATTAAATGTAATTAATAAATTAAATTATGTTCAAAAGTAAAAGAACAAAAAAATAAAGGCATAACAGGGAAGGTGGTCCATTTATAGTGGGAGACAGTGATTAAACGGGCTTTGTCTCTTTGGGACAATCATTAGTTTGTGAGTGAACAAAAATCCTTTATTGACCTTTCTAAGGCATGCCAAGTTCCCAATTTGTCCCCACCAAATCTTAATAGGTCAAGACCAAAATTTGAAAAAAAAAAATTTATTCAAAAAAACAATTTTCTAATAAACTTCGAAAAATTTTAATTAAGCGTCTTCATGTTAAGGTTAGGTATTTGTTTGATGTTAGCCTGTTATTATAATTAAACAAAGAAACTGATTATAAAAATTAAAATTCTTTGTTCGTTGTTACTAACAGGGATAAGAAGAAAGGCAACACCATAATATTTGAAAGGAAAAACAATCTTATCTGTTGTTATCAACATTGAACAAACATGTAATATTTTGTCTCTTTAAACATTATAAATTTATAACATTGTCTTCCTTTTGTTCACTATTAGTAACATGGAACAAAGTCATGGTAAATTTTTTTCTTTTTTTTTTGTTAGTAACAACGAATAAAGTCTGACCTTAGGCTCAGACACAGAGACGTTATTTTGGGAATCAAAAATTTTCAAAATTTATTATGGGAATTTTTTTTCAAAATAAGTTTATTTTATTCAATTTTGCAGGTCAAGAGTAGATATAGGGATGATCATGGGTCCTGTACCCTAAGGATTTTTAAATCTGAACTAACCCTAATTTAAGGGTTTAAATACACCTATTTTTAGACCCTATGAGTCCGAGTCGAATATGTGTTCATGACCTTAGGCTTCGAGTTTGGATATAGGTCCACACTTTTTGACTAAGATCGGTCCATAAACCCTTTTGGATCTATTTGTTTAAGAATATACGTGTGAGTGACTGAGTGTGTATATATGTTGAAAAGATCTTTTGAATAGAATTTTGGAAAATGGAAAAAATTAAATGAATTTGGAAAGTAGTAACATACAATTCATTGGTCAATATATGTCCAATTATCATACTAAATATAGTGAATATATAAAGCTTCAAATGTCAAATATTTATTTTTCGACCATAAAAATTATTTTTTTTCCAAAAATTTAATTTAGTATAAAGAATAGTAATATAGCCTATTATACATCAGTCAATCCAATTGATTGATAATTGTTACAATAGTCTTATTTTACAACCACATTAGTAAAACTACTTCTTTCTCGAGTCGCAGACTCTCTAGCCACGCTCTCCTTTATGGATATGAGTTGCCGCGGTAGTTCATTCTTCAGATTTTGATCATAGTTTTCAGCGGGCGGGACACACTGGGTATAATGATGATGATTAGTAATACCACTTAGGTCTAGCTTCTTCTTCCTCTTCAGTTAGGTCCCTATATTCATACCACTCGCTTCCAGCCTTGCCCACAGGCAAGGGCGAACGAACAAAAATCTCTACAGGTTTCGGAACATGAATATTAAATTGAAGTTCGTTGTCAACAAATTCGGACGTCAAATCAGACATTCTGATATCTTTGCTATTTGGTTCGATGGAGATCCATCCAAGACCTGAAATCGCTATATCAGAACAAGGTCTGCCATGGAAGAAAATGAAGAAATTAGGGTTTAGATATCACAAAAATATTGTGTTCTATAATGGAAAATTATAATTATAGATTGATCGAAAAATTATGATTGAATACCTATCTGTGTCATCGTATCGTAATTGCAAACTCCGTACAGTTTCAAGCCCTCTCCAGTCGTCCGCTCTTTGCTTTCCGGTTGGAGGCGTTAGTAGAACTCCTATTTCTTTCTGCAATTATGTTCCATATTTTAATGGTAAGAAAGATTTTATAAATTTTTTTTCTAGATTATAATGGATCTGCTGCAAAAAAGAGAGTAGCGAAAATGAAAATACTGAAGATAAAAATAAAGAGAACTGTTTGAAATGGTGTTGGCATGTGCAAAGACCAGATATTAGCGAACCGGTAAGACATATAGAAAGTTGGAGTCTGAAAGACTTAAAAAGAAGACAATGAAGGCCGAATGTGACTTAAAAGACAAGAAAATGATAGAAAAGATATGGGTTTACAGATTAAGATGGTAGAAAGTAGGAACGAACGGAGAAAAAGAATCCATGTGACTGATTATTGGAACAAATTTAATGGTTTATGTAGCCAATTTCGATCTTTTGAGATTAAAGTTCTGGCATTGTTGTTATTATTGTTGATGGTTTTTGATAAAAATAGATTACTATATTGAAATCTCTCATTGAATCACATGCACTTTTTATTTATGCGAAGTTGCGAAATAACCTTGTAAAAGTCGTCAGCTTCCACTATGGGCACCATATGAATCTCCAAGGCCTTCGGTCCATAGAAGGTCAATCGAGTGCACGGTTGAACCTAAAAATTTTTAGAACAAAAATTCTAAGTTGAGCATAAATACAATTACTTATCCCATTTTTTACTATTAGAATGTTAAGATTAAAACCTTTAAGATATCAATTCTGACAAGACCGCCCCAGAAAATCGAGAAACCATTCAATCCACGAGATTTCAAAACGGTTTCTTTGTTGCTCTAACACATGAAATTTATGGTTAGCTAGATCAATCAAAAGGGACAGAGAGAAAGGAGGCGACAATAGTAAAAACATACTGGAATTGATCGACCCTTCAGTCTGCTCCGAGGGGCTAAGGCTGGTAAATCATCCGAGTGGACAACTGCACCTTGCCTATGGTGAAGATGCACCCCAGGGGTGTCATATAATTTCTGCACTATACAAAATTATCAATATAACATATATAAAAGATCATATTTTTTTTCCGAACTAGTGCCCTGAATTTGCTGCACCGGAGGGCACCTAGGTCTGCCCCTGGTTTCTTTAGAGATTCTGAGAAGTCTAGACAGTTGGTCTTCTTAAAGAGCATCAAAAGAACTAGAGGTGTTCATTCGGGTTATCAGGTTCGATTATAAAGTCGGGTGAATATCGGGTCATCGGATATGTTTTGAACACCTCTAAGATGAACAAAATAAAAGGAAAACCGACAATCACAAACAAATCTATAGCTTACCCCTCCTCCAAAGAAGGCATCAATGGGAATAGGACCCAAGGTAGTTCCTGGAACAGCAGATTGAATGGGCTTATACTTTTGAGCTGCAGCAGCCACAGGATCCTTTTCTCCCATCATCACTAAGTTTAAAAGTCAACAACCAAGTCAACACGAGAGGAAAAAGTAGCTATACAATTACATTACATTACGAAATCCCCAATACTCGTCTATTTGGGTGCCACTTAATGCCATTATCCCAATGGTTGCAATGCGCGATGACAAAAACAATGGTTTTAGTTTTTTAAATTTAGACATGGTTGCAGTGGGCGATGACTAAACGAATAGGAAAAGAAACAAAAGCAAAAGAACACCACATTGATGCTCTCACACAAAAGCAAACACACAATAAAGCAAACCAAGATTAAAAAATCTTACTTAGCATAGCATTTATAAATGCCGATTTTCCAACATTAGCTGAGCCCTACAAAAATTATCAAAATTAAGACCAGGGTTACTAAGTATTAACGAAAATGGAAAGTTGCACAAAGAATATACACAAAGCTAGCATGTTTGATGTCTAATAAAATCAAACAACGAGACCAACAAAGCCAAAGCCTTTATCTCAATTGTGTGAAAATAATATGAAATGCAAATATAATTGAAGTAAATCACGATTCTACGTACCAAAATGTATACATCCCGTCCCTGCAAAGAAACAAAGGAAGTCAAAACTGAGAACAAACAACTTAGTAAAATGTAATGAATAGCGCAAATTCGCAGACAGAAAAGTAATGAATAGGTCTGGATATGGGTCTAGTTGGATCCGACCCAGATTCCACTCATGTCCATCCCTAACCGAGTACAGAAGCTTTGGGTCAAATATGAAAATATATTCAAGAAAGTTTCACGATTCCATAAGACGTTAGAGCAGATGTAGCGGCACAAAGCACTGCCTATAAAGACAAAACTAAACCGCTTTTACTTCTATTATTTGAATGATATCCATGAAAATATCTATAGACCTTTTTCTCTTGCTGAATTTCTGCAACTACTCCAGCTATTCCAACCAAGGATTTTGAACTCGTCATATGAACACTTAAGACACTGAAACAAAAAACGAATCCCATTAGAGATAAATGAACTCACGACAAGATTACCGCACACTACATTGAGAAAAATGTAGAGAAGGGGAAGAAAGTTCGAAAAACAATATGAATTAATGTAGACAACACACAACCCCAAAACCATCAAGTGGCTCCCACTTAGTTACCGGATGTACACTCTTACCCTTGTTAGTGATAACAAAGAGGTTGGTTTTATTGCAAAGATCCACACATCAAGTAATATATAACGGAGAAAAAATCAGAAGGCATTAGCGGTGACTATGTTCTCTCCCCAAATGTATAAGAGAAAAAAAATCAAGATATTTTCAAAATACTACTCTGTCTACTCGTACTAAGTGTCTAAAATTATTACTTTACACACAACAAAAGATATTAATGAACGAAAATAGTATGTTAGAGAGATTCTAGGGGAAAATGTTACAAGTATATTGAACCATATAAAGTATATTTTAGTAGAGAGCGAGAGTATGCTTTTAGGATGCAGGAAGAATTCATCCTTCATTACACATTCATAAACTGGTACAAATCTTTGAAATTTCTTGAAGAGTAAATTATTGAAGTACGCCTAAAGTACGTTTGGCGAGGATTCCATGTGTGTATAACCACATGTGAAAACGATCCATATTCAATTAGGTGGGTGAAAATTTCTACAAATGTCAAATTATATTTAAATGCGTCATTTCACATACATAATATACATATTACCAAGTTGAAATCTGTCCATTTGTTGCTCTAAAGTCTAGACAGCATGTCCATAAATTTATATCAAGGATTGATTCTTGATGCTCATCTGGTACTTTAACTTAAAAACAGAAAAAAGTGAAAAAAAAATACTCAGACAATAATAAGAGTGCAGCTAGTGAAGTCCGATCCCTCCTAATTCTCCTTCCACAATAAGTTTACAAGATAAGAGCTCTAGAAAGGGCATAATTGACAAACACAATTTGGATCAACGTCACCAACTTTATAAAAAAGGTGTGCTAGAAAGTCGGAGTGTCGGACAGATATAAGATTGAGCAATTTCAACAGAAGGCATGCACTTCGCTTAACGCAATACGTAGAAATCTATCGAGAAAACCGGCGATATGCATAACCATGGAAATTGGATGTCATACCCTATAACTAAGGATATTTCATAATTAAATTTGGATATCTACCTACCCCTTTGACCCCAACTACGATATCTTATCCCAACACATGCGCACATACATATACAGAGCTTCCAAGTTGTCAAGTCAATATGAATTGCATGAGTCTTACAATGAAGCAATCCAGAACAAGAACAAGTTACAATTTTTAATGGTGGCACAAGCAAGGTAGAACTTACTTGAGTTTTTTCTTTGTAGTAGCCTCCACTATCCAATCACCAATACAATTCAAGTCAGTCCCTTTTGGAAGGAGATCAATCTGAACGTAGCCGTTTGGGAAAGAATTAATCATCATAAGCTAGTAGGGTAGACCCTAATCACTTCAACTAAAACTTAAATATCTACATAATACAAAAAAATGAAAGTATAGTAAACATCGTAAAAGGACTCGAGCTTTATTTAAAAAAAATCAGTTTGAGTAAGAGAAATTCAAGTATAATCAGTAAAACATTTTTCATTCAAAAACTTAATTTTATTTGTCAAAAATCACGTGAAGTGAACAAGGCATACACAATGAATTTAAATCTCAAGAATTGACCTTACCTTGGTCACAACCAATATTATCGGATTTGCACCTGCAAGATCACGCACTCGAGACAAGAAACTGCCATTAAAGTCAACAATGTCCACCTACAATAGATTGAACAAATCATTACATGGACCAATTATCTAAACACCAGTATACTAATGTCTAATTTATATCATTCAACCATAAGTACATACTAAATGGAAATATTACTTAATTATTTCCATTTGATCTACTCATATATATAGAAAATTTGGATAGCTTGAAGCTCTCTATATCTACCAGACCAAAAGGAAATACACAACTAAAAATTCGCCGTAGATGGGAAAACATCCTCGTCCTACATTATAATTATACAAATGCTAGTACAACAACTAGTAGATAATACCAAAATTGATCATGACATATTAAATACTAGCATAATAACTAGATACATAACCTAACAGGTAATAGGTTGATGCCTTTTTCACCTAATCATCACAATGGTAGTGTATCTCCAAAGTGGCCCTTAGACATGTCTACTTGGTCTCAAAAGCAGAATGCTATGTCATAAGCTGCCTTTTGCCCAATCCCCTTCTTCAGGATCTGGATCACACACTTCATGGAGATTTAGCTTTAAAACTACATTTAATCATTCACAAAATACATATATGACCAAGGGAAGATCAAGCAAAGCCATGACGCTTTAGAAGAATTTCGTAGCTCTAATTATTCATTGTTATTTTTTTGTGAACGTTTGAGTCTTTGACCCTAGAAGAAGAAAGGAGACATGCCTTCCATGATTTAGCAATTTAACTTTTTTCAGAGATAAGTTTAGAAAGTAATTAACCTCTTACCAATTTAACAATCAATGCTTTCTCATGGCGCAAGTGAGAAAGCTTATCACGTAGTTCTTCAGCAGTAACAAATTGCTTTCCCCCGGCATAACCTCCATGTCCACCAACAGCAGTGATCATGTGACCATGTGAAAGAAGACGACATCTTCCACAAAGGATAGTTTTGAGTTGGCGATGTTTTTTTTTCTGATCCCAAACAGAAATAAGAAAAACTGATTATAAATTTCTTGGAGTGGAATACTTAATGTACAGTCGTTTTGAATTTAGGCTATAGCTCATCTATCCACCAGTTTACAAGTACACAACATAAACTTCGACATAACTAATTAATATATTGAAAGTTATGAGATATTCAAAGAAGTCTACTCTCCATATCCATCGTAAATATTGCATATATGATACACATGAAGATACACAAAATTCCGAATTTCGAACACCAATTCCAATAATGAAACAAATAATAAACTTTGAGCTAGTGTCACTGCTTATATAAAGATATGATAAGAATGTTTTCTTAGGTCAAGTACTCTACTAAGTACCAACTACCAAGTACTATCACTATTGGGAAAACTTGATAAGAGGAAACTAACTAGTGAGCTTTTTGACACCTCGTAAACCTATAATTGATCAAAGCCACATTTGTAATGCATAGATGCAAGGGCGTAAGGTCTTCAAACCATGAACATCATTCCAATTCCCTACCCCTTTTACCAAGATGTAATACTTGAAAATTGAGGAAATTTTGATTTCCAAGTTCTAAGGTACTGCCATCTAAAATAATCCAAGTGTTTGCTACTTTGCAACATTAGTTTAACAAATTTGCCAAACACTACAAAGCCATAAGTTTCCTATTTAATTTTCTCTTCCCCACTCAACATATCCCATAAAGATTTGAACTTATATACAAAACAAACAACACAATGACCAAATTAAAAACACCCTAATTTCACTCCCTCCGTCCAAACCCTTTTTCCATTATGAGGAACTTTAGATTAATAACTGTTATTGAATTACTCAAACCAATCTGCGAAACAATTTAGATACGTACTACTCATTTATCTAGATGGCATGTTTGGCAACTTGGAATTCATTTCCAAATGTTGAATTGGCTCAAATGTTTTGCTTGGCAATTTAAAATTTGGAAATTTGGAATTGAGTCGATAAATGTGTCATTTACATTCCCTGAATTTGAATACCAAAATTCAACTCCCCATTTTCAAATGAGTTCCACTTGGCGTCTACTAATTTGATTTGCAAATAACTACTCCATATGTTATGAACAAAGACTTTTCCATTGCATATTGCATAATTTGACTCTAACATTTGAATATTTAGGACTTGTTCCCCAAGATTTGTTTTTAGGTCCCGACAAATGCACTTCAATTACTTATAGGTTCAGTGTAATAGGTCAAACTAGTAAATTAAAACTCTCCCTAAAGACTAGCCTAGTGGAGAGAGAGTCCACTTACGGATAAACCACACACCAATTGCTTATACAACGGATGTGGGACAAATCTTATACCTTGCAATAGACCATAACATTCGAACTGTACAGTCCAATCACAATAAGTCCACTTTAATCTAGTTCCAACAAGATTTGTTTAGTTATTTCACTCTCTCAATCTGACCACTCAAAAAGTTATTATAAGTGATCAATATAAATGGAGAAGGAGAAGTGATTTACAAGACCATTGAACTGATTTATTGGTGCAAGTAGCAAGCCCTAATCATTTAGGATTAAGGCTATGGTCTTATTGTTATGTTCTTGCAAAAAGTTCTAATAAGTTCAGTTCAGCTAGCTCAAATAAGTTAACAAACTAACTAGATTTTACGACTCGTTTGGTTGTCGGTATAAAATGACGGTGTGAATGGTAATAAAACGTTAGTGCATTTAGGTAGGAAAATCTCTTGAGAACTTTGATCATGCTTGTTCAACATCAATCGATCTCATTTTCTTCACAATATTACTATACAATATTAGGCTACAATCAAAATTATAAAAACAAAAATAATTATGATTGAAGTTTCATCAGCATGCCATTGTATGTTTCATCAAAAAATGAGGTAAATCATACTCATGACAACCATTTACTAGCACCAACAATCAAATGGTCCATAGAACTATAAACAAATATAGGCAATATACAAAATTCATCAAAACTGCAACATTCTCATCAAACCCTAATTAGCAAATAGCTAAAAATCAACAAATTAACCATTTTAAACACAGGTAAATAGAAAAGATAGGGTAGTATACATACCAGCTCATATGTATCCGGGTCAACATAACCCGGACCATCAACTTCCAATGTTTGCAAAGGAGCTCCACAACCATAACAAGAAGCAACAGAATTTATTACCTTAAAAGGCTTCTCTTTCTTCTTTCTCTTCTTATTAGCAGCAAGCACCATTTTTGAAGCCACTTTAGCTTGATGGTGCTCAAGAAAGTGCTGCCCTCGGGTCGGAGCAGCTGCTCCAATGCCTTCGGTGTCGGGTTCTGGAAATGGTATCCGGGTCGGAGTGTCTGAATTTGGGGCAGTTGTTGAGCTACATTTGATAATAGAGAATTTAGGAAAATGGGTTTTGAAATGGAGGTGTGGATTTGAGAAGGGGTTTTGTAATTGGTGAGGAATTGGAGGAATGGAGGAGAAGATTGACAAGGATTTTGAAGGCATTTTGATAATGGTGGAAGGTTTTAGGGAGATTCAAGAGGAGGATAAGGGCATATGAATATGATTGTTGAAAGGAAAAATACCAATTCATGGGGCAAATGAGTTTACCACTTGGCTTAATGGATATTATTATTTACTTTGCACTTAATTTTTAATTTAATTTAATTTAATTTAAGGTAGTGTTTAGCAATATTGAATTGGAAAATTTACCTAGAATAATCTAAAATATTAATGATTTTCCTACAATAATCTCACCTATTGATTAACCATGAATAATTCTAACTTTGAGGGGTATTTTCCTATAGTGAACCCGGTGATCGGATGACTTGCTATAGCAAGTTTTATTTTTTTAAAAAAAAAAGATAAATTAAAATAAAATATCGAAAAAAATGTTCATACAAATTTATGATTTTTTTATAGCAAGTTTTATTCTTTTTTTAAAAAAAAGATTAATTAAAAAATATCGAAAAAAGTGTTAAAAAATATTCATAAAAATTTATGATTTTTTTATCATTTAGAATATTTTATATAAATTTTAGAATTTTTTCTCTAATTTTAAATTAATATTCAATTTATTTTTTTGGTTAATTACCTACTATAACAGGTCATCGGGTTACCCAAGCTTACTATAAGAAAATACCCCTCAAAGTTGGGATTGTTCATGGTCAATCAATAGGTGGGATTATTGTAGGAAAATCATGAATAATTTGGATCATTCTAGGTAATTTTTTCTATTGAATTCATTTGAAAATAAGGAATTTAATTTTGGTATATAATATTAAGAATTGCAAATGATACCTATATCTTTGGAATTTGCAAATTTTGATATTTGACCAAATTTTACAACGTCATTGCAATTCTATGGAATTGACTCAGTTTTACATTTTCAAATTCAAGATTTGCCAAACATAATATTTGACTCAATTCAACATTTGAAAATGAATTTCAAGTTGCTAAACATACCATAATATATAATTAATATCTAATCTGTTAATTGAAGTTCTTTCTAATTGTTATTTTCATCTCATGGTTAGTGGTGAGGCCACATGAGGGTTGGCATGGGCTCGACCTTACGGTCCACTGTTGCAGTTCTGCAATTTATTTTAGTTTAATTTTGTTCGTGCTGGAAAGAACAATCAACACCCTCTTCAAGGATGAAGGGAATGTCATGTAAGATTCACAATGGATATGAATCACTGGGGAGGCACGAGATGCGTTCTAGCGTATTTGTCCAAGATAATCTGCACAAGGTAACAAACAAGGGCCGGAGAGGGGGTCTCCGGGGGACCTTCTCCGATGCTTAAGTCAGTAATGGAACTGAGAAAGCTTTAAGTATTAAGAATAGAATGGGCTTATCTTGTGCTGAGTTTAGATAAAGATAAGTAAAGTTAAGTAGAACTAGGTTACCGTATGAAGTGCATGGCACTGTGTATTTATAGTAGGGGGCATGGGAGAGAGTTCCCCAAACCCTAAGGACTATTTAGGCTTTTACCATTCATGGAATATTCTGATGTCAAGGTGGAGGAGACAAAGAATATCTTTGTAGCTGTCGTGGCCATTGTTGAATGGTGGTCTTTGAGAAGGTGGGCTTGTGTGTTGTTAGTTTTCTGACATTGGTGCACAGAGTATTTTGGGATACAAGAGAATCAATCAAAACTGATTTTATTGATTGGTAAAAAGATACATTATACAAGAGATATATGGGACTATATATAGGTTCCTGATAAGGAGAACCATAGTTAGTTATAACAAACTATTAACTAATCTTGTTTTAATAAACTACAGTTAACAGAATATATTGCTATCAAATACTACTGCCTAATGCTTCTAGAAAACACGTGCTGATCATGCACTCTTCCTTGGCACAAGGTGTTGATGATGCTTGGACTACGTGGAACAATATAGGACACCACAGCTTCACAATAGTCTTCATTACTGCCTTCCACAGCTATGTAGACAAGTTGCACTTGGAACTCATATCTACTGGTCATCTGCTGCACATATGTGATCCTCTGCTATATCCTTGTTATTCTTATCATCCCCCCTCAAACTAGAATGGTGTTCAACCATTCCTAGTTTGCTGAGTAAGTGGTTGAACTGAGTGGAAGGAAGAATCTTAGTTAACACATCAGCTAGTTGGTGTGTGGTAGGTAGATATGAGAGCTGGATTAATCCTTCTAAGATTTTATCTCTTGTGAAGTGGCAGTCCACTTCTATGTGCTTAGTCCTATCGTGAAAAACTGGGTTCTTTGTTATGTAGATAGCTGACTGATTATCACAGTGGAGAGTAATTGGTCTAAGGTTGGTAAGACTGAGTTCCTCAAGTATCCTAACTATCCAAGTGATCTCTGCAGCAGTAGAGGCCATAGCCCTATACTCTGCCTCTAAGCTGGATCTTGAGACGGTGCTTTGCTTCTTTGATTTCCAGGATATAGGTGATTGTCCAAGCATAATAAGATATCCAGTAATAGACCTTCTAGAGTCTACACAAGACCCCCAGTCACTATCTGAGAAGGCTTGAATTGTGATTTTGTTGGAAGCCTTGAGCAATATTCCTTGTCCACATGTATAATCAACATAAGTTTGGGTGTGTTGGAGAGCATGCCAGTGAGAATCCCTTGGCTTTTGCATGAATTGACTCAATGTTTGAATTGTATAGGCTAAATCTGGCCTTGTGTTAGTCAAGAAATTGAGCTTCCCTACCATGCTCCTATATGGTGTAGGGTCTTCTAATAGATTTCCCTCTAAGGCAGATAGTTTTATATTTATAGGAAGTGGAGTTAAGGCTTTTCTGTTGCTAGTAGGCTGATATTCTTTGAGAAGATCTTTTGTGAATTTTTGTTGGGAGAGAACAATGCCCTTTGGTAAGTAATTAACCTCCATCCCAAGAAAAAAATGCAATCTTCCTAAGTCTTTGATGCTAAAGACTGTATTGAGATGGGATTTTATGGTATGAATTTCTTGTATATTATTTCCTGTTAGAATGATGTCATCTACATAGATGGCTAAAATTGTTATATATGCAGCCTCTCTTTTAGTGAAAAGAGAGTAGTCATTCTTGGACTGTGCATAACCTTGATTGATCAGTTCTTGAACAAGCTTTGAAAACCATTGTCTGGAGGCTTGTTTAAGTCCATACAATGATTTTTTGAGCTTGCAAACCTTATTATTAGCTATGGGATACCCTGGAGGGAGTTGCATGTAAACTTCCTCCTTTAAGTCTCCATGTAAAAATGCATTGTTTACATCCATTTGATGTAGAATCCAATGCTTATGGGCTGCTATGGCTATAATACACCTGATTGTTGTCATTTTCACAACAGGTGAAAAAGTCTCATCGTAATCTATGCCATACCTTTGGTTGTACCCCTTAGCTACTAACCTAGCTTTATATCTCTCAATTGTACCATCTGCTTTTTGTTTGACTTTAAATACCCATTTACATCCTATTGCCTTTTTACCTTTGGGAAGTGCAACTATGTCCCATGTTTGGTTGGTTTCCAAGGCTAGTATTTCTTTATCCATGGCATCTTTCCAGTGTGGAAAGGTAATGGCTTCTTTGAACGATCCAGGTTCAGAAAAATCAGAATGCTGTGTGTAAACACTTTTGGATTTCTGTATGTCTTTGTTTCGAACAAGACCACACCAATGTTTGGTGGTGTTGCAGTAGAAATCTTCTAAGTATTTGGGTGGTCTAGTGTGTCTTTCAGACCTTCTCTGTTGAAGTGCAGAATGATTGTTATCATTATGTGTGTTATCTGTGACATCTTCTTGTTGTGATTCAATTTCAGTGTCTGGTTTTGTTGCTGGGTCAGTAGGATGTTCTTGTAGTACACTAGTATTATGTAGGTCCTCAGTAGGATGTTCTTGTAATACACTAGTTTTATTGAGGTTCTCATTTTGTATGTTCAGACTTGCTGAATCCAAATACTCAGGTAAAAAGAATGTTTTAATCTCCTGATTATTGCTGTGAGACTTCATGTATTGATATGGGAACATCCTTTCATGAAAAACAACATCTTTGGATATGATTTCAATGTTTTTATCTAAATTGTATACTTTGTAGCCCTTTTTATGTGAGGAGTATCCAATAAACACATATTCTTGTGCTCTTTCAGAAAATTTGTGTCTTCCTTGTTTCAAAGTACTAACAAAACAAAGGCATCCAAACACCTTGAGGTGTTGTAAATTTGGTTTTTGACCACTCATATGGTGTGAGACCATTGAGTACAGTAAGGGGCATCCTGTTTATTAGGTGCACAGCACATTGTATGCAGTCCCCCCAAAATTTCATTGGGAGATTAGACTGAAAAAATAGACATCTGGCTGTCTCAAGAATGTGTTTGTGCTTTCTTTCCACTACCCCATTTTGTTGGGGGGTGCCAGCACAACTTATTTGTTGCTTGATGCCATGATCAAGGTAAAATTTTAGGGCTTCACCCTTTGTTAATTCTCCTGCATTATCATATCTGACAGCTTTAACTTTGAGAGTCATTTGATTTTCAATAAACTTGACAAATTGCATAAAGATTTGAGGAAATTCAGATTTATTCTTTATTAAGAATACCCAAGTCATCCTACTAAAATCATCTACAATAGTAATGAACATTTTACAATTTGTTCTAGATGCATATTTGAATGGTCCCCAAATATCTAAATGTAAAAGTTCTAAGGGCTGCTTTGTTCTGTTCATAGACAGAGGATATGTAGTTCTCCTTTGTTTTGCAAGGGGACAAATAGTGCAGAATACTTGATCCTTGACTAGATTATTCTTCAACTCTGGTATGATATACTCAAGCCTTTGAATTGGCATGTGCCCCAGTCTGAGGTGCCATAACTTGGCTTTATTGAGAAGATTATTATTGCTAGCTATCATGCTTTTGCATTTTGAATCAGGAATGGGATCTGTTTTGACCTTGTTGTTTTGAAAGATATATAGGCCATTTTGTTCTTCACCAAGAACCCAGGGCTTCTTCATCAAGATTTCCTGGATGTAACACCCCTTTAGAGAAAAGAAAATCTTGCACTGTAAATCAGATGACAGCTTACTAACAGATATCAAGTTATATTTAAACTTAGGGACAAATAGCACACCATGCAATGTAATACCATTATGTAATATAACAGTTCCTTTACATTTAATTTGCTGTTTTGTGCCATCTGGTAAAGTGACTTCTTGATTTTTATTTTTAACAAAAACATAATTTGCAAATTGGTGGATATCATGACACATATGGTCTGATGCTCCACTATCTATAATCCATGCATTCATGCTATATGCTGTTAAACATAAAGAATTTGTACCTGTTAGTTGGCTTGTATTAGCATGTGTGGAAGGGGTTTTGACATCCTCTTTGTTCAACATTTCCAAGATTTGTTGATACTGATCTTTGGTGAACTTTGCACTAAACAGATCTTCTGATTCCTCATGTGTGCTGGTTGTATTGGCATATGCATTGCCTCTGCTGTTTTCCCTTTTCCAGGTATTACTCTTATGATTTGCAGGATACCCTACTATCTTCCAGCATTTTGCTTTAATGTGGCCATTCATTTTACAGTGTTCACACCACAATGTTGGCTTCTTGTTTTTGTTTCCTTCTGCATACTGACTCCTTTTGTTCCCTGTTTCATAGAACTTTCTTTTATCTGCTCTACAGGCCATGGTTTCATTGAGACCCCCTCCACTAGTACTCAACTGCAGATGTGTTTCTTCTTGTAGAAGAATCCTATATGCTTGTGCAGCTGATGGTAAATCTGTCATCATTAGCACATTACTTCTAATCTGTTTATATTTCTTGTCAAGCTTCATGAGGAAGCTAATGACCTTGCTGTTCTGTTGCATCTTAAAGACTTTCTTGGTAACTTCACAAGTACAGTTAGAGGCAGCATTACAAGTACAGGTGGGGATGGGATTCAATGCATCAAGATCATCCCATATCGTCTTGATTTTGGAAAAGAAATCTGATATGCTCATCTCTGGTGTCTGTACTAGAGCATTTAATTCTTCTTGTAATGAAAATATCTGTGCGTTTGAACTTTGTCCATACCTCTCTTTTAATTCATCCCAAATTTCTTTAGAAGTCTTGAAGGATAAAATGCTATTTGCAATGGAATCTTCAAGAACTCCAATTATCCAACCCATAACCACATTATCAACTCTATTCCATACTTTCCCTAAAGAGTTGCTGTTTGGTCTGGTTAGTGACCCATCCACGAATCCCAATTTGTTTCTTCCTGTGAGTGCAATAGTCATCACTTTCTTCCAATTGGAAAATCCCCTGCCTGCAAACACTATATTCACGAGCCTTTGGCTACTGTCAGAAGGGTGAAGAAAGTATACAGATGAGGGGTTCATGGTTGGATCCCCATTACCATTCTGTCCATTCTGTGTGTTTCCATTTTGACTAACCATTTTCTTTAGTTTAATCAAGAAAGAGAGTAGAGAAAAAAAAACAAATCAAGAATGGAAGCAAGGTATGTTTCTTGGAATTTCTTTGATCAAACACAGATTTGAATGGGCTGTTTCTTGGATGGTGAGTATGGCTCTGATACCATGTTAGTTTTCTGACATTGGTGCACAGAGTATTTTGGGATACAAGAGAATCAATCAAAACTGATTTTATTGATTGGTAAAAAGATACATTATACAAGAGATATATGGGACTATATATAGGTTCCTGATAAGGAGAACCATAGTTAGTTATAACAAACTATTAACTAATCTTGTTTTAATAAACTACAGTTAACAGAATATATTGCTATCAAATACTACTGCCTAATGCTTCTAGAAAACACGTGCTGATCATGCACTCTTCCTTGGCACAAGGTGTTGATGATGCTTGGACTACGTGGAACAAGATAGGACACCACAGCTTCACAATAGTCTTCATTACTGCCTTCCACAGCTATGTAGACAAGTTGCACTTGGAACTCATATCTACTGGTCTTCTGCTGCACATATGTGATCCTCTGCTATATCCTTGTTATTCTTATCATGTGTTGTTTGACACATGCATTTTTTTTGATTTTCTTTCCTTCTCTAGCACTTCACATCGAGAACTTTCAATCCTCGTTTGTGATTTTTTATATCTTCTTCCATTTAAGTTATTCTTATATCATTCTAATTTTCGTGTGTTCGGAAGTTAGTGTAATTCTTTGTATCTCAAAACATATTTTCGGTTTGTATTTAAGCACTGTAGTAGGGAGGAAATGTTGTTTTAGGAAGATAGGATCGCCTAGAACTAATATCAAGTGTAAACAAAATCTTCTTGTTCTTCGTTCGTGTTGAAGATCGATTTCTCGGAGTTTTTGGTGGTGTACATAAGCATAGTACTTGATTGTCATATGTAATTTGTTTTTCTACTACAAACTTGTAACTTTATTTTATTGTTTATTATAAAATCGAAGTCACATTTTAGCACCACCAAGCATGCTTAACTGTGGAGTTCTTAGCAATGGGCTCCCTAGAAAAAAAGATGCACCTTATTAATATGAGTAGTCTATTGATCCCTTTTCAAGCTAAATATTGGGTATAACAAATTTAATTAAATTAGTGCCAGGGAAATTAGGGTTACCAAAATTATGGGTAGGAGTGGACAATAAGAGAAATTAGGGAATTAGGGTTAGAAAAATTAGGAAAAATTAGGGGAAATTTGCTCTTCTAGATCCTATTAGTTGTATTCAATCTCACAAACACTTACTTCCTTACGTTTTACTTATTAATGTTTTTCAAATGTTTTTTTGTAAAAAGGTTACAGAAGTTTATTTGGGTAACTTTAGGGTTATCGTATTTTAAAAAAAATTTGTCTATCACTTAGAAAACTCAAACCCCGAGTTATCACATGCAATTTTTCTTTAATATATTAAGACACTAAGTACAAAATGTAACAAAAAATAGCTTTAAAAAGTAATTTAAATGCAAACCATAAATAAAGGAAAATGCTTACTTAAACTCTAAATATTTTGTCAGGGTGAAATTATTTTGGGAAATTCCACGTGGTAACCCTGAGGTTTTGGGTTTTCCACGTGGTAACCAAAATTTTTAAAAAATCCACGCGGTAACCTTGAGGTTTACGTAAATGTTCCATCATGACCTTTTTTGCACATAAAACGTTAGCAAACGTTAATTTTGAAGCTTTATAGCTGTTGTATGCATATTTATGCGACTCACGATTCGAAATATCATCAGATTGAACCTTTTTCCCCAAAATATAACGCTCAAATCTACCATTTTTCATCCAAATCATATTTTTTTCCCCGAATCCAAATATGATAGAGTTTGGGTTTATATTTTGGGGAAAATGGTTGAGACTAATGGCATTTAAAATGGTGAGTCGCATATATAGGCGTACAACAACTTTAAAGCTTCGAAATTAATATTTTTTAACGTTTTGCTAACATTTTGTGTGCAAAAAGGTCATGATGGAACAATTTGATAAACCTCAGGGTTACCATGTGGATTTTTTAAAACTTTTGGTTACCACGTGGAAAACCCAAAACCTCAGGGTTACCACGTGGAATATCCCAGTTATTTTTATTAGATTGGTCAAAGAATATTTATTATCTCACACTAATCACGTATAATTTTAAAGTAATAACTTTTGAACATTTTATAGTTTTACTATAAAAAAAGTTATTACTTTAAAATTGTAAGTGATTAGTGTGAGAAAGTAAATATACTGTGACCAGTCTAATAATTAGAGGCGTCTAATCCATATTTTAGACTACTGATTTCTTTTTAGAGTACCTCTTAGGGTTCTTGTTCCCTTGCTTTTCTAGCTTCTTGTTTCAATATTAGTTGTTTTGTTCTCTTTTTAGTTTTATAATTGTTTTATGTGTTTATTCTATCTATTGTGTTTTATCTCTCACGATGCAGGGCCTTGTTTTAATCTTCCTTGAGCCGGGGGACTCCTTTTGGTCGTGCTCTTCTTTATGGGTATGAGTTGCCGCCGTTCTTCCCTCCCCAGACCCTGTTCATAGTGTGCTATGAGCAGGATACACTGGGTAGCATGATGATGATGAACTTTTTATAGTTTTATAGTGGTTCGGTAGCGCACTTATAACGTTAAATTGATCACTTATAATCTTAAAATAATCAATTAAAAAACGCTAATTATATGAATTTGTCTCATGGTGAAACGATTTCATTCTATGGCGTGAAGGTGAGTCAAGTCTTTATGTGTTCTGAAATCAGCTTTTTTTGGGGTGTCTAGTCTTTATGCATCTATTGAAGCCAAATCGATTTGCGTGGGTCAATTGGTTGATGCTAGTCTCTCGGGTTGCTTGAAAGTGTAGGCTTCCTGCTAATACTTTTTTTTGACAAGAAGCACCTGAGTTTGATACATTTCCTGTATCACTTGGTTACGTATGAGTATGGAATTAGAAGGTTGATGCTGGATGAAGAAAAGAATAATTGCGGAATTAAGGTTAAGACAAAGTGTTTAGGTTAAGAATACTGATTGTATTCTTTCTTAATGGTATAATACATCCCTATAAATATTACAATGCTCAAGCTATCTAAGGAAACAAAATATACAAGGAAATAAAATAAAATCAGCCTAGAATAATTACAATATTCTCTAAATATTCCCACACTCCCCCTCAAGTTAGGTAATAGGGTTCCCAATACCTAACTTGGATAAAACATTATCAAAGGCTTCTGCAGATACTCCTTTAGTAAGAATGTCAGCCAACTGTTCTTCAGATTTCACATGAGGGATGCGTATGATATCATTCTCCAATTTCTCCTTAATGAAGTGTCGATCAATTTCAACATGCTTAGTGCGATCATGCTGAACTGGGTTCTCAGAAATATCAATAGCTGATTGATTATCACAATACAACGTACATGCTTCAGTGGGATGAAAATTAAGCTCACTAAGAAGCTTCCTTAACCATAAAACTTCTGTGATCCCTTTAGCTACTCCTCTGAATTCAGCTTCAGCACTAGATAAGGCAACGACCTTTTGTTTCTTGCTTCTCCATGTAACTAAGTTACCTCCAACAAGAGTAAAGAAGCCTGATGTGGACTTCCTACTATCACGATCTCCAGCCCAATCAGCATCAGTATAAGCTGTAAGATCAAGGTGCCCATTTTTCTTGAAGAAGACTCCTCTATCACTCGTTCCCTTGAGATATCTTAAGATTCTGATAACGGCTTCCATGTGAGGAGTTTGAGGTGTGTGCATGAAACGGCTCACAACCCCTACAGCATATGCAATGTCCGGTCTGGTGTGAGATAAATAGATGAGCTTTCCCACTAACTTCTGATATTGTTCTCTGTCTGTCATTTCTCCATCAGGTAAGGTCTGCAGCTTATGATTAGTAACGATTGGAGTGTCAGCTGGTTTGCAGTCAAGCATACCTACTTCAGCTAGTAGGTCTAAGATGTACTTCTTTTGGTTAATAAAGATCCCTTGTTTTGATCTGAGAACCTCTATGCCAAGGAAGTACTTCAAGTTCCCCAAATCTTTCATTTCAAACTCCTGAAACAGTTTTTTCTTCAAGTCATCTATTTCTGCTTCATTATTTCCTGTTATCACCATGTCATCCACATATATAATAAGACAAGTAATATCATCTTTCCCTTTCTTCAAGAAAAGGGTGTGATCGGAGTTGCTTTGGTTATATCCAAACTTCTTCATAGCTGCAGTGAACCTCCCAAACCATGCTCTAGGAGATTGCTTCAAACCATAGAGAGCTCTTTTCAACTTACACCCTTCACCAGGTGCAAAGTCATCTGTAAATCCCGGTGGTCCATCCATATAGACCTCTTCTTCAATTTCCCCATGTAGAAATGCATTTTTCACATCAAATTGGTACAATGGCCAATCCTTATTTGCAGCTATAGAGAAAAGAACCCTGATAGTGTCAATTTTAGCAATAGGAGAGAAGGTTTCAGAATAATCAATACCATAGGTTTGGGTGTATCCTTTTGCCACGAGCCGAGCTTTGTATCTCTCAATGGTACCATCTGCATGGTACTTTATAGTGAACACCCATCTGCAACCTACAGTTTTCTTCCCCTTGGGTAAATTGCATTTCTCCCATGTGTTGTTTTTCTTGAGGGCCATAATCTCATCCTCCATAGCTTTCCTCCATTTCGGATCCCGGAGAGCTTCTTCAGCATTTTTGGGAAGACATTCAGAATACAGTTTGGTTTGAAAGGCTCTGGCACTGGAAGCTAAGTGATCACTTTCACCTGTGTGAATAGGATATCGAGATCTCTGTGACTCAAACTCCGGGTCATACCTCCTAGGAGGCACACCTCGAGTCCTCCTTGGAGGTAGCTCATATCTGCATAATTGCTCAGTATCACAAGAAACATTATTATCAGCATTAGGGAACTCAGTAGGTACCTCCGGAGGTTCACGATCAACCTCATCATCATCATGGGATGCTTCAGACAGGATAGGTGGTGTAGTCTGATCAGGAAGAAGTACTATGTTTTCTGTGGTAATGTCTGTGGGATTATTATTATCCTGCTCTTTTGGTACTCGATCATCAGAAACAGAACGATTAAGCCAGCTTAAGTCATCATCATGTGAGTTCTCCCCCTGAGGACTAAGCTGGGAGTAGTAATAGGATGTCTCGAAGAAGTCACAGTCCATAGTAGTGTAAAGACGGTTGTGAACCGGATCATAGCACCTATATCCCTTTTGATTGACTCCATATCCCAAAAAAATACATTTAACAGCCCTTGGTTCAAGTTTGTGTCGGGTTACAGTAGGAAGATGAACATAAACAGTACACCCAAAAATGCGAGGAGGTAAAGAATGGTTGGAAGGAATAGGAAAGTGTGTTTGGAGGGTTTCAAGAGGTGTTTTGAAGTTTAAGGTTTTAGAAGGAAGACGGTTGGTAAGATATGTAGCTGATGCAATGGCTTCAGGCCAGAAATAGGATGGAACATGGGCTTCAAACAAGAGGGCACGACTGATTTCTAGGAGGGTTCTATTTTTCCGCTCGGCTACCCCATTTTGTTGTGGTGTATGAGGGCATGAAGTTTGGTGGATAAGGCCATGGGTAATAAAAAATTTGTCCATATGATGATTCACATATTCCCCCCCATTATCAGAACGAAAAATTTTGGGTTTGGTTCCAAACTGGGTGACAATCATATTGTAAAATCGCACAAACACATCAAACACATCTGATTTATGTTTCAAAAAATACACCCAACACATCCGAGTACAATCATCAATAAAGGTCACAAAATAAGAAAGGTGCTGTTTATTAAAGACCGGAGCAGGGCCCCAAACATCAGAATGTATCAAGACAAAAGGTTCACTACTACGACTATTACTAGAAATATAAGAATGTTTGTGACTCTTCGCAAGAATACAAGCTTCACAATCTAGAGATACATCATGACTATTAAGCGATGGAAATAGACGTTTAAGATACCCTAATGACGGATGTCCAAGACGTCGATGCCATATCCATAACTGATGATCATGAGTTCCACGAGCAAGTGAAGTGTGACCCTTTTGAATCGCCTCATCCACATAGTACAATCCATCCTTTTCAGTACCACGTCCAATGATCCTCCCGGTCTGAGCATCCTGTACAACACAATCAGAAGAAGACATGAGAACAGTACAATTTAACTCCCGAGTTAACTGACTAATCGAAAGCAATTTATGAGATAAACTGGGAATTAAAAGACAATTTTTTAATTTAAGTGACGGAGAAACATTAACAGGCCCGGACTGATCAACATCAACAAGCTCCCCATTTGCGGTTTGGATTTGGCTATGGGTTTTTGGGTTAATAGATAAAAGATCACGAGGGTCGAAAGTCATAGTATCGGTGGCCCCGCAATCAAATATCCATTGGGAGGGTAATTGTGTTTGGCATACGAACCCAAAAGAAGAACTCATTTTGGGCCGTGGGTTTAAAGGGTAGGTATTTGGGTTTAATTGGGCCGGTTCAGGGGGGATAATTTTTTGTGGGTTTCGGTTTTTTAAAGGGGTTAGGGTTAGGGTATCTTTTTGAGGGTTATTTAAGAGTGAAAAAAGGAAAGTTTCACTCCTTGCTCTTTCTCTCTCTTGTCCGGCCGTTTTTTGTGTTTCTCCTTCTCCTGTTTCACCTTTGCTGCCATTGATGAGAGTTTCTGAGCTTGATGTGGGTTGGATCTCAGGCATGACTTCTTGGTAAGGGACACCGGTAGCCAAGTTAGCCTTGCCGCCGGCACGGTTGTACTGGGCCTTGGTGGCGGCTTTCCGCTGCCGGTGTTCCTCCCACCACTCCGGGAACCCATGCAATTTAAAGCAACTCTCCTTTGTATGTCTACTTCCTCCACAGTGGCTGCATTTGAGGTGAGTCTTGTCCTCGGTTTCTCGCCGGAATGAGGCTAAGTCTGACCGGTGTTTGACCGCCAACCCACTTCCAATTTCTGAGGGATGTTTTCCCGGTGATGAAACGTGGATCATAATCCCACGTCGTGAGATCTCTCGCCGGATATTGGCATAGGCGACTTCGACAGTTGGAAGTGGGTCCATGTTCAATAAATCTTTCTTTTCTTTATCAAAAGACTCGTCTATTCCGGCAAGGAATTGAAATAGACGTTGTTTTTGGATGAAAGTCTGAAAAATAGTCATGTCTTCCGGGTGAACCATGGGGTTCGGTTGCCTTCTGTCCATTTCTTTCCAAATAGTGATGAGTTTGCCATAGTAAACTTCTAGAGAATCTGAATTTTTCTTTATGGAATTTGCTTGACAGTTCAAGTCAAAAACTTGAAGTTCATCACGCCCACTGTTAAAAACGACTTCTATTGCATCCCATAAATCTTTTGCAGTGTCATAGTCTAAAAATTGATTTATGAGATTCTTCTCAATGTTTGCAAGAATCCATGATAAAACCACAGAGTCTTTTTGTTTCCATGCTCTGTAATTCGAATCTGTGTTTAATGGGGGGTCGTCGGTGATATGGTTGAGACGACCCCGACAGTCTAGGGCAAGCCGCATCATTTTACACCAAGATGTGTAATTTTGGGAATCCAATTTTTCTGCAATTTTCAGATCCGGAGATATAGTTTCAGTTTGTGGGTTATTGGGTTTGTGCATATCTTGGAACATTTTGAACATTCGTTCCATTTGCTGCATCATAAAAAGTTGCTGTTCTGTGTTTGAGGAATTTTCGGCCATGGTGATGGTAGGTTTTAAAAAAAAAGGTTAAAGGTAAGTGATGATACCGAAAAGGTGTTAAAAATCCAGGAAAAACACCTTCGGCTCTGATACCATGAAGAAAAGAATAATTGCGGAATTAAGGTTAAGACAAAGTGTTTAGGTTAAGAATACTGATTGTATTCTTTCTTAATGGTATAATACATCCCTATAAATATTACAATGCTCAAGCTATCTAAGGAAACAAAATATACAAGGAAATAAAATAAAATCAGCCTAGAATAATTACAATATTCTCTAAATATTCCCACACTGGACGTGTGCCTTTCAAGCACCAAGTGGTAGTCCTCGCTCCAAGCTGTTGTTGATGCTCCTGGTACAGCGATGCTATGATCAGTATGCCGATGCTATAACGTGTTGATGTTTTGATGGTCGTGCACACATGTGCTAATCCTAGGCTAGTTTGATAGCTAGTTTTGTAATCTGTTGAGCCATGGGCTCCTGTTTTTGGGTAGGTTTGGTTAGGCCTTGTTGCCTTTTGTAAGTGTCCTTGTATGGTTTTACAATGTATAGTCTATATGGCATATTTCTTTTTGGTGAAAATTTGAAATAAATAAGATTATTTATCAAAAAAAAGCATACAATAAGATCAGAATCAAACTTATTCTAAAACTAAGCGTGCAATCCGCAAACCTTAGGTTCGGGCTGTTCGCACTTAGTAAGTGCAAACAGACTGAAAAACTGGCATAGGCTGTTAGCACTTACTAAGTGCTAACAGCCTGTTTCGGTTTTTCAAGCTATTCGCACTTACTAAGTGCGAACAACTTCTTGTCTTAAAATCAACATGTTGAGTTGTTGACCCTTTAATTTTGTCTTAAATTATCCAAAAATAAATAAATATAAATAATAAGGGTGTTTAATTTTGGATAATTTTGGTACAAATAAAAGGTTAGACAGTCAAACCTTTAATTTCGATGTTTAGTGAATTATATATTGTACAGAAATAAATACTCATTGTCTTAAATTTTGCTGTTTTTTTTTTGTCTATTTTATAAGTTAGAGGATTAGATAGTCAAACCTTCTAATTTCGATGTGAAGGGACGTAGCTTGGAATGTGGGTTAGTTTTAAGTGAGTTAGGTTATGGTCAAAGGATATTATAGGCACAAGTCATCAGTTTCTTTGTGACTATGTTGTATCGATGTCGACTTTCATATATTAAAAACTCTCTTTTGCAAAGTAAACCTTAAAGCTGTAATTTTTAAAATGACTAAATTTAAAATTTGTGAAGTAGTTAACAAAATATTCTTTTACTTTTACTTACAACTCACATTTTTTCTTTAATTCTTAATTTATACATTTATCTTATTATTTTATCTCATATAATTCTTTCAATTTTTCAAAATCACCTTTTTTTTTTTTTAACTTTTTTAATCTTTTTCTTAATTTGCACAAGATTTATATTTATTGCAAAAGCATTGGAAAAATTTAGTAGAAGAAGTAATAATAAAGTTTAGTTAAGAGGCTTGCTTCCCAATAAGAATTAATGCAAACGGAAACAGGGAAATACATATTAAAATAGAGCTACTACTTCCTCCCCTCCTCTATTATACTTACTGATTTTTTACGCAATCCAATGAGTTATTTTGATTATTTATATATTGAATAATACACATCTTAAAATTATAAAAAGTTAATATTATGAATGTCAGCGATTAGACGATTCAAACAAGATCCCACTTTACTAAATTTTTTCTTTCAAATTAGCCGCAATAGTTAAAATAAACTTGAACGATAAATAGTGTCAACAACCATAATATAGCGAGTATTTCAGAACGGAAAAAGTACTATTCTAGAGTAATAGAGTATTGCACTCTAATGAACTCTTAGACTTTAATAATAATAACAATAACAACAACAACAATAATAATAATAATAATAATAATAATAATAATAATAATAATAATAGAGTAAAAATGATGTCATATTGATATTGTCTTAATGGACAAGACTCCACCATATACTTTTTTTTTCCTCAGCTTTATTTTATAATAATGTAAATATTTTGGGGGTTCATGTTTCTGGAAAAGCAGTTCTTCGGTTTTGATTCTCAAGGAACAATGTAACCTGCAAAGGTGATTCATCATATAAAAATAGTCAGAAACTTGAAAAAAAATACTGGCAAATCAAGTCTAGTCGTGAAAAGAAAAGATTTCTACAATCTTTTTTTAGCAAATTATAATTTCAAAAAGTTTTGGATGAATTTCAAGTAGATTTAAAATTTGACGTTCTGAGCATGTTTGACATATTCACCCATAAAGGGTTCTGAAAAACCGAAAAAGCCTTAATAGTAATATATTATGTAGAGTGTAGTATGTATTAAGTATTTAAAGATACAACATTATTAGAAAATAACATAAGTTTTGAAATTGCACAAGGGCATTTTAGAGAGTTTTACAATTTTTGCTCCACCCATGTGCATATCAATAACGTTGTATATTCGACTCCCTTTACCCCTATATAAATGCACTCAAAATGTTTTAAAAGAAATTTAGTGGAAAGGATGATTGGGTTGGAGAATAAGACAAAAAACAGGTTTATGCAGATAAAAATGAGTAGTTAAGATGGAAAAAAGATAATAACTCTGTGAATGAGATTAAAATAAGGAAAAATTGACATTAATAATCCAACTTTATGCTCATCCGCTGTGAATAATCCAACCTTTTGATTATTTTCTAATACAACGTTTGCCTTTAGTTCGTTGTGAATTATCCAATTTATTTTAGTTTGCTAGCAACATACCCTCTTATTACCCATTTTTAGTAATGAGGTATGTTGTGGGCAAATTTATCATAAAGGTTGGATTATTAGAAAATGATCAAAAGGTAAGATTATTAATAGCGGATGAGTGAAAGATTGGATTATTAATGTCAATTTTTCCTTAAAATAAAGAAAGTGGGACCATTGCCAAAAAGAAAAAGTGCAAGATGAGTGGGACAAGCTAAAAGGGTAAGAGGTGAAATCAAGAGGGATAGAGGAAGAATTAGTTAGGGAGAATCTAGACCCGAACATGCCTATGTCATGATTTGAATCATGAATAACCGAGTTGGTCTAAAATAAGTACATAACACATGTATAAGCGAGTATTCTACTCATCCTACATTAACATATATCCAAAATTCACCCTTATAGTATCAGTACAAAAAAAATGTGCTCGAGGATAATAGGAGAAAAAAGTCGAAGATTAAACTTACGTCCACACTTCTTTCCGATAGGGCGATTCCTGATGTTACACCTTTTAGGAATTGTAATGGCAATACCCGGATTAATTCCAGCTTGCCTAGCCAAAGGGGAAAGGATCACAGCACATAAACATCTAGGAGCAGTCTTGATCAAGGCCGTAACCTTGGAGCAACATGGCGGTGTAACTCGAGCCCTAGTGTTTCGTGCAGCGGCCAAGCAAGGAGTCATGCTAGCCGCGGCTGCTGGTATCGGTGTTTTTCCGCACTCTCGTGCAGCATTGCACGTCTTAAACAAAACATTTGATGTTAATAGAAATAATGCTAGTAATGTAATGTAAATAGTTTTCATATTCATAGCCAATTATGCAAAAATATATGAATTATGTGCAAGTAATTTATAGCTTTAAGTTGTGTGTATCATTAGAACATGTTTAGTGAAAGCCAAAAATGTTATTTTGTGTTGTGAGTGGGGTGGTTGAGAAGTGTGTACGTGGTTGGTTTTTGGTTTGTGCATAAAAAATGTTCATCATTTTTCTACACACTAATGCAACATAAAGGAAAATCCATCATATAGGTTAAGAATTACCGAGCTCAATCGATGAAGATAGAGCATTGTTAGTTGTGTCGTAAGATGTAAGTTTGCAGAGTCATTAATGCAACATATAGGAAAATCCCAGTGTCGGTTCTAAGGGTGCGCAAAAGGGGTCGTCGCCCAGGACCCCATGTAAAAAAAAACAAAATCAATGATTTTAGAAGGGTTTATATAGGTTATAAATTGCATAGGAAAAGGGCCTTAATGTGCTATTTCACCAAGGACCCTAAAATATATAAGGTTGGCCATGGAAAATCCATCATATAGTTTAAGAATTACCGAGTTTGATCGATAAAGATAGATCAGTTGTTAGTTGTGTGTGTAATATATAGATTTGCGGAGTCACTTACATTCAGTCTTTTTCGTTGCGGGAACATCTCTTTGTAAGGATCTATTTTGAACCAAGGAACTCTTTGGCTGCATCCTTATTTATAGATATAGGTTGTCGCCATGCTTTCCTCTCCAGATCTTTTATCATGATAACGAGTAGTTAATTGTGTGAGTAGTTTAGTGTTGATTAGTGATTGTAATTATTATAGTTGTTATTTAAATGTGTTTTCACATATAATTGTATTGACTTTTTGGAAAACACTCTCAAAAGTTAGTTCTATTAGCTTTTGCAAAATATTACTCCCTCCCCTTCCCCTCTCAGAATGCACTCAATATTTTTTGGGTGAAATTTAGTAGAAATGATAATTGTGACACAGAATAAAACAAAGAAATAAATGGATGATTAAATTAAGTGGTTAAAATGAAAAAATGATAAATTTATGAATGAGATCGAAAAAACTGAGACCATTTCCAGAAAAAAATGACTTCAAAATAAACGAAACAAACTAAAATGAAAAGTAGTGCAAAATAAGCGAAACAAACTAAAATGAAAAGTAGTGCAAAATAAGCGAAACAAACTTTAAATAAAATAAGCGAAAGAAAGAGACTGAGACCATTTCCATTCCAATTGTATATCTATTAACAGAACTATAGAAGTAAAATTGTGAAGTATAATATATACACATTCTCATTTCTCAGTGTATCATGAGATACACAGAAACAATCTTCAACTATAATTCAATCTATACTTAGCACACTGTATTCTTTCCTTATAATCTCAGTTTCTCAACTTGTGCAAGAACTCGAAAACCTTCGAATAGTGCCATAGCTCGTTCGAAATCCATTTAGTTATTATCATATATACAAGGCGAAGTACTCACCCTGTCCCATGATTATCTTTTAGTTCGGCTTTGCTATCAGGCGTGCATATTAAGAAAACTACGAAGGGTTGAATAAGGAAATAGTTAATAGTGAACGAAGGCGGGCGTGTAGGAGTTCCGGGGGAAAGTGGTTGATGTTTTAGAAGAAAAAAAAGGTGCAAATTTTTACCTGAATTCGCCCCGATATAGTGTACTTGAAGTACAGGACGGACTAAAGTAGCAATGTCTCTTATTGATATCAAGCCTCATAGAGCATACCAACTTCCATACGCTGCGTAAGAGGCACTCCTAAAGTAGGAAGAGACGACCTACAATTACTGTGCATGATTTCGTAAAATGCAAGCATAATTCTGTCAAACCAGCCACAATTCTGACCTACATAAAACCGAGTCTTCCCTCTTACATGAACAACACCGACATTCTTAGCTTCCTGCAAATTCGAAAGCTCTTCATGAATTGCCATTACATCAGACGGAAGATGCCCTGAGTAATGAGTTATATAATCCTTTAAGTATGTATAAACTTGGTTCACAAAGTTACCACCTTCAAGATGTAGAGAATCTGCATACCCATACTGGATTACACACCCATATATCCCTTTTAGGCCGAGTTTACTGATCAGAATTCTTTCGTGTGGTGCAACTTTTGGGACCAATAAGTATCGGAGTGTCGTGAAAATGGTGACCTTATGAAGGGATTTCATGTTTTTTATGTAATGGCCTAAGACGGGTGTCAAGCCATCTTGAATATTTGTGTAAAAAAAGCACATTCCCGGGACTCTTTGGACACCAGGGTCGGACAATAGAACCCGGAGTCTATCAATGTCTATCTTGTGTGTCAACTCGTAGTCTATCTTTCTTTGCCTTCCGTAATACCAACCAAACATGATGAATGCAAGAATGAAGGAAATAGCAAAAGGGATCCATCCACCCTCGGGAATTTTCGTCAATACAGCACTCACATATACACCTTCCATTGTCAAAAATGTGAAGGAGAAGAGGAATACTAATATAGGTGATGTTCTCCAGATTACAATCATGACTAGAGTCAGAAGTATGGTAGTTATAAGCATGACCATACTCACAACAACACCTGCCAACAATGAATAGTACGATTAGTACGAGTAACAACGATAAAAAAAAAACCAAAATAGTAAAAGTAGTTAATACTAGATCCTAGTATTAATAAAAGACAAAAAGAAAATTCTATTAGCCCAATGCCGTTAATGATTCACATCAACTACAGAGAATTTGTTACCTAGACTTGGGAAGTTATGTCTGACATGGGTACATGTCCGAGTGTTCTACTCGGGCTACTTATAGAAATATACATACATACCCATGTCCGAGTGTTGAAGAGCCCACACGGGCACTTGAGATAATAAGAGAAGTCCAAGTAATAAAGTTGGGAATTGAGATCAGATCATTGCTGATAATAAATTTGCACATATATACCATTCAAAGCCCAGACATGTTTCAAGAAGCTAAATAAGTGTCAAATATGAGGACTGTAGGTGAAACTTAATCATGACATCATAAAGACAAGGAATTTCCATGTTAATTTTAGTTTAAAGGTTAACTTTGTATTATCTTCCTTCAATAGTGAAATACAAAATACATTTAAATGAGAATTATCAGTAAAGTTCATGTGACATTACCAAAGGCATTTCCAATATCTTTTCCATCTCCAAAGATAAGTATGACGGCAACACATAGAATCATGAGGATGTAGTTGATTTCAGGGGAGTAAACCTCGCCTTCTTTGCTAGTGGATGTATGCACCACCTTTACCCGAGGAAAATAATCTAGAACAACAGATTGTTTAACAAGCGAAAAGGTGGCTGAAATCAATGATTGACTAGCGACAACAGCAGCAAGCGTGGATATCACAAACATAAGCCAATATACTCGTGTTGGTATGAATTTATAGAATCCATCTATATGATCATCAGGGTGTCTAATGAGATAAGCTGTCTGCCCTGCATATGTTAAAACCAGGGATGGGTATATTGTGAACAGAAATGCAAGCTGGGAAAGAAAAAGACACGTCAGTGATCTATGGAGGAAATCATAGTAAAACATAAGAGCAACATCGGAAATTGCAAGAAATAAATAGAAAAATGAGTATAAAAGAATTAAACCTAGATGAGTATCTTCATTCTTCAAGAAGAAATAGGATCATTGGTAGTAACTAACCTGAATGGAACTTCTGCTAAAATGACCTAGGTCAGCAAATAACGCTTCAGAACCTGCACGATGTAGCAGAATTAAAAGAAGTAAAATATGATTTACCGTGGAAGTGAATGTATATGCAGTATGCCCGTCTTATTTTATTACACGATTAGCCAAGGTATAACCGACTAACTGAATTCTTAGTTCTCATAGATGTAGTACCTCCAAGAAGAAAAACTTAGAAACTAGTCTAAACTTTGTAATTATTAGCAGTTGAAAATCACCTGTAATGCAGAGGATTGTGCCTCCAAGAGACAGCCAACCTTCCTTCCCATTTTTCGAGAAGTACATGATGATGTAGTGTGGGGATAAAGCCTTGAATATGCCTGGGTAGTGCTTTAGGATGCTGTAAATCCCAACCAGCGGAGTAGTCAAGGTCCACAAACCCATGATGGGAGAAAAAAGGAAGCTCACCCGTGAAGTACCAAACTTTTGGAGCAGAAACAAAAATATCAGAATTGTAGCGGAAAGTGCTTCAACTGTAGCTGCAAGAGTTATTAAGAGAAGGCTAGAATGAATCATTGAGGAATATAGAACTATCTAAGGATTTAGCTCAAAAGCTTCTCCAACAGAACTATAGAATATATAAGAATACATTTTCCTTTCTAAGTCATGATCATAAGGAAAGGCCTTACATGAAACTGCAACTTGTATTTATTCTTCCCAGTGTTAAACTAGTAATTAACATAACCTCAAAATTAACATATTTTCTCTAATATCATGGGATTCTGTGTCATTCGAAAAAAAAGGATGACACAATTGATTGCCTACTCGTATAGAAGTAAAACATAACTCGTAAGGGAGAAGTATTGAATCAAAATTGATCCTTGTTCACTACTCACTCTATCCCTTTGAAGTCCCTTTAAATTTGCAACAAAGTAATAGAGTTGTAACATAAGTTTTAGGGCACGTTCGGCACAAGTAAAGAGGGAACTAGGTAGGGATGGCACGCGGGTCGTCCATACATGACACATCACAATTTGGCATGATAGACATGACACATGCACGTGCGCGGACTAACATAACACATTTTTCATGGTTGGATCTCATTTTTAGTGAACAAGCACGACACGATACGACACGACTTAGCACAATACAATTAGGCATGAGGCACAACAGGCATGACAAGTAGGCGACCCAGCACGACATGAGTTCCATGGTTAGGTGCTAGGTAGGTGTGAGAGTAGTTGTAATCAAGCTATGTGAGTCTGGGTGTGGGTGTAGGTGTAGGTATGGCTATCAGATACTTTGTTCTCTAGTGAAAATTAATGATGTCGTTAAAAGCAACATTTGAGGTAGAATTTGTAAAGAAAAATGTAAATAAAATCTTAAAACAACTATTTTTGATTTTTTGAAAGCACTTACATGTACCACTAAACGCTAAAAGTTGTAATATTTCAAAATCATTAACAACACCACTACTACAAAAGTGACATTCTTTGGAAAGTATTGTTTTTGCTGCATTGAATCATTAACAGCTATTTAATCTGTTACACCAAACACAACCATAGCTGGTGAATAAGATAATAATACTGGTGGATGGAAGAATTATTTGAATGACATGAAGATAGAGACTAAATAGTAGATGAGATTTAAATAGAAATGTGGGACCATTGCTAAAATAGGAAATGTGACTTAATAAAATAGCAAGTATGGAAAAATCAACAAAAAGGAGGGAGTACAAATTAGAAGTGTTTGTTTCTTACAAAAAAGAACAAAAAGAAGAATCTGCACACTGAAATCTCAATTATAGGAATGTAATTATTACTCCTCGATCACACTGAAATTGCAACGTTGCGCATTTCTACGTGAGAGCTTCGAACTCAAATATTGCAATATCAATGGAACAGAGGGATTAGTCATTGGCAAAGCCGTTGAGATGAGGTTAAGTTTAGAACACAAGATCGTGAATGACTTCTGTAAGTTGGATTCAATTGGATAAATAATATACATTCATGCAATCAAACTCCAAAACCTATCATGCATAGAACAATCGCTTTTATCTTTTGGCAAAAGAGTAATCGGTTAATCAATATGTTCCTCAAGTTTCCTACACTACATAAATCTCTAATAAACAAAACCCATCCTTCAAATCATGGGTTGATCAAGATTTTCATCATACCAAACCAAATACAATAGGTCTCCAACTTCGGGTAAATAACAATGATAGAACTTGCTGTAGAAGTGAGAAAAATAGCATTCAACACTTACATTTGCTTACTTTAGGAAAAGGAGCTCTTATGCCATCAATTGCAGACAACACTAAAAGGGAACACAAAGAATCATTCAGATGAATCCCGAAAAGGGAGGTAAAGGAAGAACAAATTTGTCAAGATATCATTCAAGAATAAAACTGAGTATTAAAAACAGACCTGAGATGGCAGGAGTAAGTATGCCATCACCAATTAACATGCACATCCCTAAAATTGAGATAAAAAGTAAGATCCTTCTAGCCACCACACTTTTCACAAAAATCTGACCAAGCCCACTTTGCTTCCTTTGGCGCTCATAAATGTCAGTATTTGAAACTCCAGAAGAATCTGCATCTCTTGTAGAAATAATTCCAATTTTCATATGCCTACAAAGTAATGAATATAGAGCAAATGTCCCGCCTGCACTGGTTCAAGTATCATAGAAATAAAAGTAGTCATCTAGAAGGTAGAGATTTAACAAGAAGATTACAAGTTCATAATGAATCAAACCAGCAAATTAACAAACCAGACAAGGTCTTAGATTAACATAAACAAGCTCCAGATTGGAATGAACCTTACTAAAGCACCAAATGACATATGGTGATAAATGAACCAAATAAAAAACGCTCATAATCAGTCATTCAGATATCTACAACATGACATACCTGACAAATATACAAATTAGTCTTATCTGTATGTATTCTATCAGAATTCAGAAGTGCAATGAGCAAATCAGAGTTACAGTGCACATTGGCCTTCTAGTTCTCATTTTCCGAATAATCTATAGTAAAAGCTTAGCTTAAAAAGTTGTGGACTGGAAGCCCTTGAAAATTCTATCTTTTTCCAAATAGCCTACAAATACTCATACCTAAACCAGAATTTAGAAAAGCATGGGTAACCCTAAAGTATATGGGTTAATAAATTTTGATTTGAGCACAGTTTATGCATTGAGTATGCCACTCATGACTACAAAATACCAAGAGAAAAATATAATTTAAAAATATGAACTTAGCACAAAATCGTTATTTGAAGATAAATTTTGCATCAAAAGAAAACCTATTACCTTCCCCTTGGTCATCAGCTTTGAGTGCAATGCTTGCATACTTGATAACCCCAATAAGACTAAGAGTCCAAAACATAATACTATAAATTCCCAAATAATCCTCTTCTGTGGGAGACTTCAATGGCATTGAAGGATACACGTAAAGCGGGGATGTCACAAGTCCTCCAAAAACCACTCCCAATGTCTTGTATGCAAGTAGTAATGTATGCCATCGGCTTGACTGTTAAATAAATATTAACTCAAAAAGTTAGTTGAAACACAAATAATATTACAATTAATAGCATTGTAAGGGATGTCTAACCTTGTGAAACATTACCTATAACTAATTATCAGTACTACAAGAGATAAGCCGAATACAAAAACATAAGTAACTATTCGAAGCAAAAAGAGAACAATATATACTAGACTAAATTTGTGTGCTCCACCATGCCTATTTTGTGGTTGCACAATGCACATCATCGTCAATATTACCCTTTATACACCCTCCAAAAACCCCCAACCAAAACCCCCCTTCTCACAAAAACGCTTGGGATAAGTGTATTTGATTTCCAAAAATATTAATGATGACATATTGTTAACTCATCCTCTTAATTTAGGAATTACCTCAAAAGCACATACTATTGTACTTCCTAGTCCCTATCGGAACATAACTTTCAGTAGTTTTGTCACAAACAGCCTAGAATGTTACATTACCACTAATCAGTGCTAAAATAATCTCCCACTTAATTTCACTGCTTGGGCAGAGATGGTACGCAACCATGTCACAATCCTCTTGGTGATTTTCAATCCCTAGCCTCCTAAGGGAAAAATGTCCCGACTTGATGGGTATGACTAATGAATCAAAGGAATTGGCCACTAAAAGTACAATAATTCACCATACAGGCAACAAAATAACATTTATCAAAACATTGAAACTTCTACCGAAAGGAATAAATGGAGGTGTAAAATACATCTGGATCATTAGAATTGTTGTTCTTAATCCTACAATAGTATCAAATATAAGGTTGAACAAAGTATACTTTTTGTAAGCGATAATCGCTTACGAGTTATGATGATTTATTTTGGTCCATGTAGCCAACTTCATATAGTTGGGAATAATGCTTTGGCGTTATTATTGTTGCTGTTCTATTATAGCTTACACAAAGATCATCAAACATGGCATATTTCGTCTCTATTTGTTCTTTTTGGGTTTCTAGAGGGATTCTATTAGCTTTCACAAAGATCATTAAAAATGAACATGCTACTAAGAAATACAATATACTCCGTCTGTTTTAAAGTTAGTTACAACGTTTCACATGGACTTAAAGCACACTCACGAAATCCAGACAAACAGCATCTTGGAATCCTTTTGTAGTATAAGTCCACAATAAACATAAATTCTCAAAATATTGCCACCTAGTATTTATTTCTTCAAATACAGTCAATAGGGCCGTCCCGTTCATTTTTGGGCTCCGGAGCAAAAGATAAAAAGGACTCCTAAAAACTTAAGGCGTAACGACTAATATAATACACTTTTTGTTTTTTATTGTTAATATTTAAACAACTTTATATAAAAGCACTAAGAACTCACATTATTTAGGATAAAATGTTAGTTATATTTAAATTTAATTTAAATTATTATCACTTATATACATAAAAATAAGTTTTTTGAGCCGTAAAAAATTCGGGGCCTTGGGCGATAGCCCGCTTTGCCCTTGCTAATCTACGGCCCTTACAATCAAGATGGTATTTGGTTCGTATTTTTTCGCATAACATATTAACATGTCACTACAACAAGAAAACCACTGACTTTCTCGGCTGTTCTACCCATATTTCCCCAAGTATCTCAGTGTAATATTTGCTTCGATTTAGACACAAATTCCTATCCTATGTTATACTGTGAGAAATACAAATAATACTCGGGTGGCGCAAAAATTGAAAAAACTCATTGATTCTTTGTAATTTCAAAAATTATGATATTTTTTTAATAATTTTATATCTTTAAACACTTAATATATACTACATGTATTGAGGCCTCTACTTTTTCGGGGCTTTGTGCAGTCGAACATGTTAAACACGCTTAGAACATCCTCTAAATTAATACTTTACTAGTTTGGAAGCTTGAGTTTATTTGAGGATTATCTTGAAAAAGTTACAATATCTTAATTCTTCTAATATGTCCTATATGAGAACATCAAACCATATAATCAGCTAATTTTTCTAATTGATCAGTTTAAGATTGTGAGTGATCAGTTTAGGACTATAAAAAGTAATCACAATAAGTATAGATTGAGTCAGCCGAACAAATACCATCTCAATTGACAATTTGTGCAATTCCTAACCAAGGTTATTAGGATCGGGATTCTACTAGGATCGGTGAAGGGGTATGATCGAAATCGGTAAAATCGCATCGTATATGCTTTAGATAACTGATTTTCAATTGTATTTGTTTTTTTTTAAGTTTAAAGGTTTAAATTAACACTTTTTGACTTCAACTATTAAGTTTTGTAAAAGATTACCTTTAATAATCATTTTAAAAATGCGAATCAAGAAAAACTTGAATTTTAATCATATTGATATAATTGTTCAAATATATGCATATATATACATACTACATAAGTAAAATCTAGATAATATGAAATTTTTGTACGATTGAAAATAATCTTGTAGGATCGGATCGTAAGATCGTAGGATCGTAAAATCATGTTATGATCCTACCACTTAAATTCTGAAGCTATGCAGGATCGTACGATTCTACCAACATTAAGATCCTACCTATGATCTGAATCGGTCACATCATTGATCAAGATCGAGATTCTGATAACCATGTTCTAACAATAATTCTCTCATACAACAGTGTAAGAATGAGGTCAACATCAGTTAAAAAAATATGAGACTGCCAGAGGGGTCTTTGAGGGTTTACGAGGTAATCGACCCCTCTTTCTCCCGTATATAAAAAACTTAATCAAAAAAATATGTTAAATTTATTAATAAAATAAAATATATTTACCAAAATATAAGTTTTGCACATGGCTTCAAACTTTTCGAGACCGCTCAGTAAAAGGAATAGTGTTTGTTCAAATTTCAAATCTTAGCAATAAAATATTCGACAATCAACAGCGAAAAAGTGCACTATTGACTATAAAAGAACAAAAAAACACAAAATTAAAGCATCAAAACCAGTCCATAGCTTTACAATCAAATTTTTAAAATAAAAAATTGGAAAGGAAAGACAAAAATGAAATACCTTATCAATTGATTTGTTGTGAGGATTGGAATCAGAATCTACGACAATGGCAGAAAGGGGCAATGGTGATGATGATGGAATCTGTATTTGGCCATTAAAACTCGTCATTGTAGATAAGAAAAGAGATACACAGATTACTAAATGAGCAAATTCCAATTTGACTAACTTTCCTTTAATGGATTTTGGAATTTTTTGCAGGGTTTTATAGAAAAAAATTAGGCAAAATTAGTAGGTTTTTTTTTCTAATAAAAAATAAGTAGTTGATAAACACAAATTCCTAGGGATGAGATCACAATGTCTTTGAGAGACCACCATCTAATTATCCATGGGCCGGCCCAATTAAAAAACAAAGAAATAAAATGAAAATATATAATTAGGGTGTGCAAAATGAGTCCGGAATTGAAATCGAAATCGGACCGGTTGCATCCGGTCTCCGGGTATAACATATTCGACATTTTAGGTTTTCGGCCCGGTTTAAACCCGGAAAAATTCGAATTTTGAAAGTGATTTTGAAAGTGAATAATATTTACGATTATTATGTATTTACTTATTTAAAGGGCTTTAAATATTTTATTTCAACACAAAATAATTTTTTAATTCAAATATTTTAATTTTATAATAATTAATTTGCTAAATTATTTTTAAATCTTCTATTTTTAAATTTATTTTTGGTATAAAAAATTGTTAATTGTTTTATTTGCCATTTTTCGCCATTTTCGAGTGTTTTATTCCATTACTAACCAAATTCTATTCTTTAATGAACTAAAATTCTAAATTTTTAATTTTAGACATGGATGGTAAACAAACCTTAGCATCTACAATTGAAAATTTGAGAAGATTAGACTAAAATCCTAGACACAAATTCTTGCTATAGACCGTAAATATGGGTCAGTCCATTTTGCAAAATAAGTAATTAATTAATCATCAGCTTTAATTTTAAATTTAAAATCATTGGGTTGGGCTGTTGAAAGAGCCGTCATTACCATAGACGGTCTCTCAGGAGACCTTCTGCGAAAATTTGAAAAGGATAAGATTATTAAACAAAAAAATAATGAAATAAGACCCCAATCAAAGTTGTCCCAAAACTAAGCGTCTACTAGGTCTGGGCACAGGTTTGGAGCTGTATGCACTTACGAAGTGCGAACATGAGGGGAATTTTCAAAAACAAAAGCCAGGGTTGTTCGCAGTCAACAGGCTGTTCGCACTTAGTAACTGCGAACAGCCTGTTGACTGATTTTGATCTGTTCGCAGTTACTAAGTGCGAACAGCCCTGTTGCCTGATTTCTAAAGAAAGTTTCTGTTTTAAAAACGGTCGCATACATGTTCGCAGTTACTAAGTGCGAATAGGTCAAAACAGTCAAAAAGCTGTTCGCACTTAGTAACTGCGAACAGCTCCAAACCACATATCTGGGCATTTGACGCTTATTTTTTGGAAAAGTTTGATTTCAATCTTATTCCTTTACTTTTTTTGTTTTTAAATCTTATTTGTTTCAAATTTTCACCTTCTGCTACCTAGAACAAGTGGTGATGTTCAAGGTTTAAGCCCAAAACAAAAAAGGAAGAAGGCAAAAGTATGCTACGTCAAATTGGATACAAATGGAAAATTTGAAATAAATAAGATTATTTATCAAAAAAAAAGCATACAATAAGATCATAATCAAACTTATTCTAAAACTAAGCGTGTAATCCGCAAACCTTAGGTTGGGGCTGTTCGCACTTAGTAAGTGCGAACAGACTGAGAAACTGATAACTGCCTGTTTGCTGTTACTAACAGCGAACAGCTTGTTTCAGGTCAAAAAGTCAAAAGTTAAAAAAGCCAACTCAATTGGCCGCTCTTACTAAGAGCGGCCGGTTACGTGGCTGATTTTTGTTGGCTCATCCTTTGTAAAGGCCCGATGTTTGACCCTGTTTGACCTGTTCGCAGTTACTAAGTGCGAACAGACACTTGATTTTTTTTAACCAGTTTATTACTATTCGCACTTACTAAGTGCGAACAGCCCCGAACCTGTGCTTTGGGTATCAGACGCTTATATTTGGAATAAGTTTGATTTGGATCTTATTGTATGCTTTTTTTTGATTAAAAATCTTATCTATTTCAAATTTTCATACAAATGAAGAATCGTAAGTAAAATTTTGTTCTGTATTTAAATCGACTTTATATATGACTAAACTGGCATTAGATCTATTGTAAATGGAAGATTATGCTTTTATTTTGAAAAAATTACCTAAAATTATCCAAACTATTAATGATTTGCCTATAATAATCTCATCTATTGATTAACCATGAATAATCCCAACTTTGAGGGGCATTTTTCTAGAGTAAACCTAGTGATCGGATGGCTTTCTATAACAAGTTTTATTTTTATAAAAAAAATGATAAATTAAAATACAGTGTCGAAAAAAATGTTAAAAAAATATTCATAAAAAATTTATGATTTATTTATTATTTAGAATTTTTTATGTAAATTTTCAAAAATATTTTCCAATGTTAAATTAATATTTAATTTATTTTTTTGTGAATTACCTACTATAGCAGGTCATCAGATTAACCAAGTTTACTCAGGAAAATACCCCTCAAAATTGGGATTGTTCATGGTTAATCAATAGTTTGGATTATTCTAGATAAGTTGGGATACATATGAATTTTAAGATGATGGATTTTATTTTGTAAGTTGGGGGTTTTGAATTTTTCTGTAAATTGAAACTTAAGATGTTAGAAATTGGCTTTATTGTTTTGTAAGTTGGCATTTAATTCGATATAATATGATAAAATTTTTCAATTCATATATTATTTAAGTTGTCTTTTAATATAAGTTGACATTTAATATGTATTATTTGACATTTAATACAATATAAAGTGACATCAGATCATGTTATTCTAAGTGATGCTTTAATCTGTTTAAGTTGGGATTATGTTTATCATAAGTTGGGATTAAGTTATTGTAAGTTTTATTTTTATCCGTGAAAATTGAAATTAGGTTATTGTAAATGATGTTTTAATTTGTGAAAACTAGGATTAAGTTAATTTTAAATTGACATTATATTTGGTATTAGTTTACATTTAATCCAATATAAATATGGAAAGTTAGGATTAAGTTTATTGTAAGTGATGTGTTAGTATATGCAAATTAGGATTAATTGAATGATGTAATTTGTGCAAATTGGTATTATGTTTATTCTAAGTTGACATTATAACAAATATAAAATGGCAAGTTGGGATTAGGTTATTGTAGGTGACATCTTATACGAAATAAATTGGTATTAGTTTCATGTAAATTGATACTCCCTCCGTTTCAGTTGACTCGTCCCATTTGACTTTTTACGGATTTTAAGGGTTGAGTGGGGTCCATTAAAAAGGTGGTAGTTGTGTATTTTAATTGATTAAATTAATTGTAAAGGTGGTAGTGGGGTATTAGAAATTGAAAAAGTGGGGGTATTTAGATAAAAAAAAGGATAGCCAAAAAAGGAAATGGGACAAGTAATATGATAATGCCAAATAAGGAAATGAGACAAGTAAACTGAAACGAAGAGAGTATTAATCATCATACACTATATTAATTTTAATGTATAGTGATGAAAAAGTCAAGTGAATATGAGAGTGACAAGTGTAATTTTTTTATTGGCCAGTATTTTTGGCAGGAGTATTTATGGCCAGAGATTTTTAAATACAGCTGGATTATTTATGACCAAGGATTTTTAATGTTTAGTATAGTAATTATATGACCAGGAATCTTTTCCTAAATACGGCAGGAGTAAACTTGATCAGGGATTTTTAATGTTTAGTATAATAATTATATGATAATAATAACAATGAGAGTAGGGATTTTGACCAGTAATTTTTTTATTTATGGCAATAATAGTATAGTGATTATTTTATTTATGACCAGGGATTTTGACAACTGAGACAAAAATTTCTACAAATTTAAAACGGCAGGATTTTGAAATATGTCATCGTACTGAGAATGTAGTATATAAAGAGGTGTTTCAAAACGTATAAACTCTTTATTAACAACTAATTTTTTGTTTTTTATATTTAATTCTTTTTTTTAATTACAATGTATGTATGTAAATAATTTATCACATACCTTCATTTAATATTTTCGTTCGTATAAAATTTCACTAAAATATCAACGTATTAAAAAATCCGTGCATTGCACGGGTTTCTATCCTAGTTATATTATAAATGCATGTTAAGTATGCTATAATTGTATGATATATATTGTCACAAATATATTGTTGTTTCGGTAATGAAACGGTTGAAGTATGAGAGGCACGTGAGATACCTGAAGTAGAAGTCGTATGGTAGTCAAACGTCGGTCAAGTTGTGAAGCGACACCTCCTGAAAGCGGCACGTTTGTCCTACACAATAACAAGTCAGCCTAGCCCGGGGGGTTTTCCCGGAAACCCTCTCCGACGCTCAAGTCAGATGGTGTAATAGGGAAAAAAGTAATGAATAATGACTAAGAATGAATAGGTAAAGGTGGTTTAAGTGGTTGTTTATCACCTGAGTGAGGTAGTTGTATGTGATGACGGTGGGTGAATGTGGTGAGTATATATTTTGACAGAGTTTCGGGATGATAATAAAGCTTAGGGTCCCGATTTCGTCTAACGCACTCCTTTTATACCCATCAGATGGTGGTTATCTCTGTAGGGGGAGTGGGGAACATGGAAGTTGAGGATCCCGATCATGGTAACCATGGCGGTTACTTTGACTGGAGATGGCAGTTATGAAGTAATTGCTTGACGGTTACATTGCTGGAAGTTGGAAAGTCGTACCTTGACTGGAATTGACCGATATGTAGTCAAAGACTGAGCTAATTTCATGACTTAGTCAAAGGGAGCTGGAACTTGTCCATGACATTTAGCCCCACGCATGAAGGATGAAAGGAGGTTGAGGATCAAACTTCGTTTCTTGCTTTATGCGGAAAAAGATGAAATTTTAGATGTCTTTCCGTGGTACCGTGGAACCGTGGTACCGTGAACCAGCGTAGCTTTTTGTCCGGCTGACAAAATTCCTAAGGGCCCTCAAGCCAAGAACAGGGTCCGAATGAGTAAGAAAACTTATATCACGGTGCAGCGGTACTGCGACACGTTTGAAGATTTACTTAGAATATTTCAGCCCCAAGCTCATCCTTGGGCTAAAAACAGGGTCCGAATGAACTTTTCCCACGGACAAACATGATATTCCACACTTAGAATATTCCAGCCCCAAGACCATCCTTGGGCTAAAAACAGGGTCCGAATGAGTTTTTCAGACGGACAAACGGGGTACTCTATACATGGAATTTTTCAGCCCCAAGGCCATTCTTGGGCTAAAAACAGGATCCGAATGAAATTCCTGATGCCACGGAATTTCCCTTCGATACTTAGAATATTTTAGCCACAAAATCCTTTTTGGGCTCAAAATAGGGTCCGAATGAGTTATTCAGACGGACAGACGATATTCTGTACTTAGAATTTTCAGCCCCAAGGCCATCCTTGGGCTAAAAGAAGGGTCCGAATGAAATTCCTGATGCCACGGAATTTCTCTTCGGTACTTAGAATATTTTAGCCACAAAATCCTTTTTGGGCTCAAAATAGGGTCCGAATGAGTTATTCAGACGGACAGACGTGATATTCTATACTTAGAATATTTTAGCCACAAAATCCTTTTTGGGCTCTAAACAGGGTCCGAATGAGTTATTCAGACGGACAGATGTGATATTCTATACTTAGAATATTTCAGCCCCAAGACCATCCTTGGGCTAAAAATAGGGTTCGAATGAAATTCCTGATGCCACGGAATTTCCCTTCGACACTTAGAATATTTTAGCCACAAAATCCTTTTTGGGCTCAAAATAGGGTCCGAATGAGTTATTCAGACGGACAGATGTGATATTCTATACTTAGAATATTTCAGCCCCAAGACCATCCTTGGGCTAAAAATAGGGTTCGAATGAAATTCCTGATGCCACGGAATTTCCCTTCGACACTTAGAATATTTTAGCCACAAAATCCTTTTTGGGCTCAAAATAGGGTCCGAATGAGTTATTCAGACGGACAGATGTGATATTCTATACTTAGAATATTTCAGCCCCAAGACCATCCTTGGGCTAAAAATAGGGTTCGAATGAAATTCCTGATGCCACGGAATTTCCCTTCGACACTTAGAATATTTTAGCCACAAAATCCTTTTTGGGCTCAAAACAGGGTCCGAATGAGTTATTCAGACGGACAAAATCCTTTGCTTTCCAAAGATGAATTTCTGGCATGAATAGTAGCTTAGTAGTTGAGCATTTATTGGCCCTATAAATGGTTGTTGGTGAGTCAAACTAAGGTTACTTGTTTGACTTGAATTCTTACACATTTCTTCTTAGAGAGAGAAAGCTAGAGAGAGACGCTCTGACAATCAACAATTTTTCGATTTTCTGACAGATCTCAAGAACACAAACAAGGTATTCCTTAAATTTCCTCAAAATTCTCGATTGAATATTGATTTTTGATTGAATTTTGTTTGAAGATCTTAATTTTTCACTTGATCTTCAATTTGTTCTTGGTGTTCTTGAATAAATCCCTTAATATCTTCAATGTGTTCTTGATCTTCAATATGTTCTTGATTTGACTGTGCAAATAATCCTCAACCCTTATGCATATACTCTTAATCTCAAATAAAATTTGTATAATTTATTTGTTTTTCCCGGAATATGGATAATAATTTTTTAGACACGAATGTGACCGCGACCTCGGAACACCGGGAGACCCATGTTGATATAAACATAGATGAGGACGAGGAGTCGAGTTGGAACTCTGTTTTTATTGATCCGGTATATACCCCGGTCAGAAGTGATACTCCATCTTCTGTTGAACCGTTTTATCCGCCGGAAATAAAGTACCCTGCTCCGTGGGAAGTAGATGTAGCTTTCCCTCCCCATTATCTAACAAAAATAAACCCTGAACTGGACGGATTCTTGATTGTAGATACTAACATGGAGCAAGACAAAGAATCGTCTGGGCGGAAGAGCGGTGCCCCGAAGCCTCCTCCTTTCTACATCAAACATGGGGGGCCTTTGAATTATTTTATCGATTCAAAGACCCGGCACAAGTTGGATACTGCCCGGGAGGAACTGGCGGAAGAATGGGGTCTTCCAGATAACATTAACATTATAAGGCCAGCAAACTTAGAGACTGTTAGGTTTCCCCCACCTAACTGTATTGCTGTATATTTTGCGGCTTTTGAGCTAGGGTTACGGTTCCCCCTCCACCCTTTCATTAGAGAGTTACTTTCATTTTTGAACGTCACCGTAGCTGAAGTATACCCAAACGCTTGGGGGTGTATTACGGCATTTTTGATAGTATGCAAGGTTTTGAAGATAAAACCTTCGCTTACAGCCTTTAGGTATATATTCCGGGCCAGGTTATGTTCCTCAGAGGATCATGGCGCCGGGTGGATCACACTAGCCCATAGGAAGGGTTACAAACTAGTAGGAGATCTCCCGGATAATCAAAAGGGTTACCGGACAAGATTTGCATATTTGTACAGCTCGGAGCCTTGGAATTTCAAGACTTCTTTTGATATAAACCCAAGGATCAACGAATTTAATAACAATGTCCCGCAATGTACATTAGAAGAAGCGGTGATAATTGAGTATGCCCAGACAACCGTGGTGCAACTAAATGCCCCGGTAAATAAACAAGATAACTGGATTCCACAAAGGAGCCACCTTAACTTAGAGTTGCTTTTGTCGGCTTTCGAAATAAGCCTTAAGATTCATAAACGTAAGTGTTTCCTTGTTTCACGTGTGTCCGTGTTAACAACATGCGGTCTGACTGTCTTTGATTTATGCAGGCGTTGCTCGAGAAGAATTGGCCCAAAAACAGAAAACACTGATGGGTAAATTCAACTTAATGGCTATGACACATAGCTTGGATAAGAGAGCCGCGGATCCGACCCCTCTACCACGGTCACCAAAGGTAATTTGGTTTCTTCTGTCTTTTGCAAACTTTCTCAACTTTTGTTTAACATAATCTTTCTGCAGAATGGCAGCACCAAGATGACCGGGGTGGACAAAGCGCCCACTGAGGCGGAAGCCCGGGTCCTCTTGGAGCAGAGGAAACAAGCCCCCGTTCCATCACATGTGGAGCGTGGCGAACCGGCTCCCAAGAAGAAGAAGACAACGGCCAAGAGAAAGGCCAAGTCTCCTGCTGAGGAGCAAAGGAAGAAAAAGAAGGAAGAGCCCGTGAAACCGGTTGAACCAGCAGAACCGGTGGAGGTTGAAGATGATAGTTCGACCCAAGGGTCGAACACTGTATATAGCGCCGTGCCCCTTGCTGAACAGGGGCCGGTAGGAGCAGCTGCTGCAGGGGTTGGTTCATCACAGCCCCAACCTAAATATACCCCTGCACAAAAGGGGAAAGCTGTAGCCGAGGAGTCGGCTGAAAGACCTCTCGATTCTTTCGAGAAGGTTTACCAGCGCCGCATCCGTCCACACAGGGACGATGTGGTTTTCGTTGAGCTAGATCGTAAAGATCTAAACACCCGTATCAACCGTGCTTCCAGGAACCTGGTGAGCGACACGGACAGGGAATACTTAAATTCCATGTCCCCGGTTGAGCGGGCTGAGCAGTCCCGCGCCGCCGCTGCCGATGTAAGTAAACTGCTATCCTTGTTTGTCCTTAGTCTTGCTAAATTTGTCAACTAACTTTATTTGATTCTTTGACAGGCTTTAATCAGGGCCGAATTTGAACTGATCGTGCAGCGGTCGTTGTCGGCTGAAAACGATCGCCTATCCGCCAAAGCTGACGCTCAAAGGTTGGAGATTGAGCAGCTAAAGCGCGATTTGGCCGATCTACCGGGGTTGAGGGAGAAGCTGGCTAAATGCGCTGAACTGAAAGAGCGCTTGGCAAAAGCCGATCAATGGAGGAGCCGAGTCAAGGAGAATTTAGATACCGCGGCCCAGTCACTCGAGCAGGCATCCGGGCTATCCACCAAAATTCATACTGAGGTGGCCCGGATGTTGGTTGAATATGATAGGCTTGTCTCAGAAAATGAGCAAGTTATTAAGACGGTGATGGGTGACATGGACCGATTTGAAAGGGTCCTTGACGCGGCTCGGGTCTATAAGCTGCGGTCAGAGCGCACATCCTACATTGCTCGCCGCTGGCTAGACTCACCAGAGGTGGTCCCGATATTGAACGCGCTATCGATGGAGATGATGGCGACCGGGGCACTGGTTCAGGCGGAGAAGTTCAAGCTGGCGGCTCAGAAGATGGGCCTTAACGTTGATCAATTGACTGAGCTGGCCACTGAATGCCACGACGAAGCCACGGCAAATTTGAAAGAGGTTCTCAACAAAGAATCTGAGGTTTTATCCAAAGCCGTGGCTGAAGATGAGGAAGAGCGGAAAGAGTGGCTGAAAAAGATGGACCCAGACCGGGAGAAAAGGGCATTGAAGTTGGATCTTGACAAGATCCCGGTCTGCTATCCACCATTTCCTAAGGCTCCGGAGAGATCTACCCTTACTAATCTCCAAGCTGAATCTTCTAATTTGTTGAAGATTCTAACTTCGAAGAGGGAGACTCTCCAAGGGCTGTCGGCTGAGTTGGCGGGGGAAGAGCCGTTGCCTGACATTGAAGAGCTTTTTAGCTTTACCCCCTCACCGCAGCAACCCGAGCCGGAAGAGCCAGTGCCTACGGAGCAGCAACAACAGCCATCATAGCTTTTAGCTTCTCCCCTCCCCTGATTTTTGTAACTAATTTTTGTAAACGATTAGTTTTAACTCAAAACATTTGTACATTGTACGTCTGATCGTTTGTAAATATATTTTGTTTGACAAGTCTTGCAATTTCCAGTTTGCTTTCAACTTTTAATTTAACTTGTGATTGTCTGAAAATTATTCTGAAAATTGAAGATTGACCAAGTATCAACAAGATACCGTTTCACCGTTGATCTGGTGGAAAAATGAAAATTGACTAAGTATTAAATAAATACCGCTTCACCTTTAACTAGGTGGAAAATTGACTAAGTATCAAATAGATACCGCTTCACCTTTGATTAGGTGGAAAAATGAAAATTGACTAAGTATTAAATAAATACCGCTTCACCTTTGAGTAGGTGGAAAAATGAAAATTGACTAAGTATTAAATCAATACCGCTTAAATTGACAAAGTACCAGCAAACAGTGGTACCGCTTGATTGACAAAGTACCAGCAAACCATGGTACCGCTTAATTGTGCAATGTTGATTACATGAACTGATCTTAACTTGAAAAATGAAACTGAGAATGAACTGAACTAAAATAATGATCTGCTAGTATTACGATGTATGATGTATGCCCCTTGCCAGACTTGTTAAATGAAATATTTTTTCAAATGGTCTGCATGCCACGGCCTTTTCAACTTCTTTCCCGCGGAGTCTTCTAATTCAAAGGTGTTGGTCTTGACAGCATGAGTTATCTTGAATGGACCGTCCCAGTTGGCCCCCAATTTACCCTTCTCTGTATGCTTCCCTGTTGCTTCCACTTTACGTAGGACCCAGTCTCCAGGTTTAAGAAGCCTTGTTTTGACATGTCTATTGAATTGACGAGTCATCTATTGTTTTTGAGCAATCGATCTAAGGAGTGCATTGCCACGGGTCTCCGGAAGTAAATCAAGATTCACCCTTTTCCCCTCATCATTTTCAGAATGTGAATAATAAGTTACCCTTGTGGAGGGTATTCCTATTTCCACTGGTAAGACAGCTTCTGAACCAAAGACGAGTGAAAAGGGGGTATGCCCTGTTGATTCCTTCACGGTTGTGCGGCTGGCCCAGAGGATGCCTGGCAGTTCTTCATCCCAAGATCCCTTTGCTCCTTCAATCTTCTTTTTGATCCCATTAAGTATCTCTTTGTTGGCTGATTCAACCTGCCCATTTGTTTGAGGTCTGGACACTGAGCTGAACCGGAGTTGGATGTTGAATTGTTCACAATATTCTACGGTTCCACGGCCTATAAATTGTCTGCCATTGTCAGTGATTATTACCCGTGGGATGCCATACCTGGTGATAATGTTTCTCCAGAGGAACTGACAGACTTGTTTCTCAGAGATAGTGCTAAGTGGTTCTGCTTCAACATACTTGGAGAAATAATCAATAGCCACAATAATGAATTTTCTTTGCCCCTTGGCAGGGGGAAATGGACCAAGTAAGTCCATACCCCACTTGTCAAAGGGCAGCACTGACTGCATGGTGGTGAGGAAGCTTGAGGGTTTTCTGGACACTTTTGAGAAGAATTGGCACTTTGAGCATTTTCGTATCAAGTTTTCAGCATCTTGCCTCAAGGTTGGCCAGTAATACCCACTTCTAAGTACTTTGCTTACCACAGTTCGAATTCCTTGATGAATCCCACATCCTCCTTCATGAATTTCCCGCAGAATGTAGTTTCCTTCTTCTGGGGTAACACATTTTAGAAGGGGATGGGTGTATGACTTTTTGTATAGTGTGCCATCCAAATATTCGAACCATTTGCTTATCCGTTGAAGCTGTTTAGCCTCGTTTTCATCATCAGGGAGAGCTTGATTTTCAAAGTATTTGACCAAAGGTTCCATCCATGTTGTTGATCTGTCTATCACATGTACCATGACATTTATGCTGGGGTTAGGGAGAACTTCCCACACAATGTCCCTTGGCTGATTTGATTCCGCGGAGCTAGCTAACCTGGCCAAAGAGTCTGCTTGGGCATTTTCAGAGCGAGGTATGTGGGATAGTGAAAATTTTTCGAACTTTTCCACTAATCCCTTCACCTTGGCTAAGTACATCTTCATGGCCTCGTCTTTTGCCTCAAACTCGCCTTTCACTTGTTCCACGATCAACTGGGAATCAGAGAATGCTGACAAGCTTTTTGCCCCGGATTCGTAGCAGATGGTTAGCCCCAAGATCAGGGCCTCATATTCTGCTTCATTGTTGGAAGCAGTAAATTCAAATCTTATTGCTCTTTCCAACCTTGCACCGGCAGATGATATGATCAGTATCCCGGCACCACTGGCGACCTTGGTGGATGAACCATCAACATACAACTTCCACTCTTGATTGGGATCCGAGGGAGTTGGTCCTGTGCTTTCAGCAATGAAGTCTGCTAAAGCTTGAGCTTTGATGGAGGTACGTGGTTCATACTCTATTCCAAAGTCTGCCAATTGATTAGCCCAATCGGAGATACGGCTTGATTGATTTCTCCCTTCCAGAATTTTCTTGAGGGGTTGATTTGTTCTGACACGGATCTGATGAGATTGGAAGTAGGGTTTGAGTTTCCTACTTGCCATGACAACGGCCAGTAGTACTTTTTCTACTTCACTGTAGTTGCCCTCGGAACCACGGAATGCGTGACTGATGTAGTATACGGGCAGTTGTGTCTTTTCCCTCTCTGCTATCAGGACTCCAGAGACTGAGTATTCTGATATGGAGACATATAAGATCAAGGTTTCCCCTTCCATGGGGGAAACCAACTTTGGGAGAGAAGCAAGGTAGGCCTTCAGCTTATCAAATGCCGCTTCAGCCTCTTCGGTCCACTCGAACTTGGTTTGTTTGAGGGTCCTGAAGAAGGGCGAACATTTATCCGCTGATTTTGACATGAATCTCCCTAGGGCAGCTACACATCCCGTTAGCTTTTGAACTTCTTTGACGGTTTTGGGGGATCTCATTGTCAAGATTGCTTGAATTTTATCAGGATTAGCCTCAATCCCTCTTTGATCTACCAGAAAACCAAGACACTTCCCCCCTGTTACCCCAAATACGCACTTATCAGGATTAAGACGCATTTGATGGCTACGTAGGGTTAGGAAGGTTTCTCTGAGATCAGCAGCATGATCTTGGGCTTCTTTGCTCTTGGTGATCATGTCATCAACATAAACCTCCAAATTCCGGCCAATTTGAGAGTTGAAGACTTTATTCACCATTCGTTGATATGTTGCCCCTGCGTTTTTTAGTCCAAAAGGCATGACTTTGTAGCAATATACCCCAGCATTTGTTATGAAGGCCGTATGGGGCTGATCTTCTGGTGCCAAGGGGATTTGATGATATCCCGCATTAGCATCCATGAAGCTGAGAAGTGCATGACCTGCTGTGGAGTCTACAAGTCGATCAATCTTCGGTAAAGGGTAGTCATCCTTTGGACAGGCTTTGTTGAGATCTGTGAAGTCAACACACATTCTCCATTTGCCATTGGGTTTCTTAACAAGCACCACATTGGATAGCCATTCAGAATATTGGCATTCCTTTATGAAGCCTGCATTTAGCAACTTTGCCACTTCTGCCTTGGCTGCTTCGATTCTTTCCTTGCCCTGATGTCGTAGCTTTTGTTTGACGGGCTTATGTCCTGGTTTAATGTCAAGTTTGTGGCACATGACTTCAGGCGGTATGCCAGGCATCTCTTCCACAGCGAAGGCAAAGATGTCCCGGAATTCAGCAATAACTGCAAGTATGTCACTTCTCACGGATTCAGGTAGGACCTTTCCTACTTTAATTTTCTTTCCATCGAACATTGGAACTTCTTCAAACTGTTCCAAGGGTTGAGGTTTCTCCTGGACATTGAGATTATCCAGATAAACACTCATAACTGACTGAGGTTCTTCTTCCCTTTTCCTTTTGGGGGGTGCTCCAGGGGCACCGTCATGCTTTAAGCAGTTAATGAGGCATTGACGTGCCGCCTTTTGATCCCCTCTCAGGATTCCGACTTTTCCATCATCCTGTTCAAACTGCAATAGGAGTTGATGTGGAGATATAATTGCTTTGATTTTGTTGATGAGCGGTAATCCCATAATGGCATTGTACGGGAAGTTGAGATCCACCACGGTGAAGCGGATGGGCAATGTTCTGCATCCATCTTTTTCTCCTATTCTTACTGGAAGTGTGATAGTTCCCAAGGGAACAACTTGGCTGCCTCCAAAACCAACAAGAGGTTTATCAAAGGGTTGCAAGTGTTTCTCCTCGAACTTCATCTGTTTTAAGCAGTCCATGGTGACAAGGTCCGCCGTACTGCCGGTGTCCACCAGGACTCGCTTAACAACCATTTGGCCAATCTTAAGTGCGACTACCAGAGGATCAGTGTGAGGTGATTGAAGTGGTTCTGATAGGGTAGAATCAAACTTCATCACTGGGCCTTTAGAAGGCGCTTTTGGAGGGCCCTTCATTAAGGTGTGTACACTATCTTTGGCGGCCCTGATTGAGGGGTATTCCTCGTTGAAGCCCCCAACTATCATGTGTATAACCCCTCTGGTATCATTTGAGGCTTCTTTCTTGTCTTCCTCCTTTCGAGACTTAGGCCTTGAGCGATACGACCTTTCACTGCCACGGGAGGAATAATCTTTCTTCAAGAACCGGCTTAGCTTTCCTTCTTCCGCCATCTGATACAGAACACGCTTCAATTCTCTGCACTGCTCTAGGGTGTGACCGTATTCTCGATGGTAATCGCAGTACAGATCATAGTTACGGCGGTTTGAAGGTGTAGTGGTAGGCGGAGGTGCTGGAAGTGCATCCTGGAACAGCGTAGAAGATATCCCGCCTGTTGCTGTTAAAGCGAGGATCTTCTCCTCCGTCCCTGATATGCTTTCCTCCGGCTTCTTCCGTTGTATAAACCTGCCTTTGTCGCGGTGGTCCCATGTCAGAAGGATGACCGTGGGAACGGTGATGATAGCCTCTGTCCCTTCTTGAGGGTCGATCATCCCGTGGCACTTTTGGTGGGAGACCTTCCCTTTTGTCGCTCTTCCTCTTCTTGGAATCATGGGCGTGGCATATTTCTGAGGCAGTAACATAACTTTGGCATTGTCTCATGGCCTCAGAATAACTCCTCACCTGATGTTCCACAAGCTGGAATTTCAATTTGGGAGTTCGCATACCATTGATCAAGGCATTAAGAGCCACGGAGTCTTCCAAATCCGTGACTTCCAAGACAGCTTCCTGGAACTTCTTAAGATAAGAGGCGATAGACTCCCCTTCCTGTTGTACCACACTTAGCAGATGGAAGTTTGTTTTCTCTTGCCTTTTGGAAGCGACAAAATGATTAACGAACTTGGTTTCCAACTGCGCGAAAGTGTGAATTGTCCCAGATGATAAGGAGGTGTACCAACCAAGAGCAATTCCACTTAGAGTAGTTGGGAAGAACTTGCACAGTAGGGCTTGATTGGTGGTGTACAGCAACATCAGATTTTTGTAGGCTACGATATGTTCTTCTGGGCATGTGGTACCATCAAAAGGAGTCATAGAGGGTACCTTAATCTTGGCCGGATTGGGAGTCGCCAATATTTCCGCTGATAGGGGGGAGTTCAGCACTACAGGAGCATCTTGGGGTCCTCCGAGGCTAACTTCCTCCTGCGCCGGAATAGGAGGCCTAACAGGACTTTGTGAATGGCCAGATTCAGAAAGTCGTTGCGCCTTCCTCTCTTCACGCTTCCTATCGATCATTGCTTGGGTACTTTCAGAGTGTCGGGATCGTTTCTGATTGAGATAATCCCTTGCATCTTGTGTTGGTGTCCTTGATTCACCTTGGAAGGATGAACTTTTCTGGCGACGGGCTTTTTCCCTCTTCTTCCAGTTTTTGTGGCTGGATCTTGAAACCATTGTCTCGTGATCGTCTTGCTTTTTCGAGTCACGCCTTTGAGAAGTTTCCTCCCTTTGAGAATCCGCGGGTTTCGATGAAGGAGGGGAATCAATCCGTTGCCTCAAATTCTCGATTTGTTCAGCCATATTGTCCAAGGCTTGCTGGTTGTGGTGGGCAGTGGTGGTGCTGAGCGCAGCACGAAGTTGTTCAGCAAATGCCGTGGTAAGACTTTGTGCCAGCATGTCCAGATCACGGCGAGTCACGGCCTGATTGTTGGCCTGTCCCGCGGACGTGTCTGTGTCTGTGCTGTGCACTGTGGCGGTTTGCGTTGGTACTCTCTTCGGGGCCATAGCTTTTATGTTAGTATCCCCACAGACGGCGCCAAACTGTTTCGTTAATGAAACGGTTGAAGTATGAGAGGCACGTGAGATACCTGAAGTAGAAGTCGTATGGTAGTCAAACGTCGGTCAAGTTGTGAAGCGACACCTCCTGAAAGCGGCACGTTTGTCCTACACAATAACAAGTCAGCCTAGCCCGGGGGGTTTTCCCGGAAACCCTCTCCGACGCTCAAGTCAGATGGTGTAATAGGGAAAAAAGTAATGAATAATGACTAAGAATGAATAGGTAAAGGTGTTTTAAGTGGTTGTTTATCACCTGAGTGAGGTAGTTGTATGTGATGACGGTGGGTGAATGTGGTGAGTATATATTTTGACAGAGTTTCGGGATGATAATAAAGCTTAGGGTCCCGATTTCGTCTAACGCACTCCTTTTATACCCATCAGATGGTGGTTATCTCTGTAGGGGGAGTGGGGAACATGGAAGTTGAGGATCCCGATCATGGTAACCATGGCGGTTACTTTGACTGGAGATGGCAGTTATGAAGTAATTGCTTGACGGTTACATTGCTGGAAGTTGGAAAGTCGTACCTTGACTGGAATTGACCAATATGTAGTCAAAGACTGAGCTAATTTCATGACTTAGTCAAAGGGAGCTGGAACTTGTCCATGACAATTGTAATTGCATGTTTAGCATGGGCGGACCCAATTAAGTGACAAGGGGTACAGTTGTACCCCCAGTTTGAAAAAAAAAAATTCAGAAAAAAAAATTAAAAAAAAAAAAAAAAATTAGGAAAAGAAAATGTTGTGTCATTTGCGATCTGGATCGCTTGGGGTCACGATCTGGTACGTTATGTCACTCGATCCATTATCAGCCTTAAAATGTTGTCAAGTGGCGAGAAAAATAAAGAGAAAGAAGAAACAGAGAAGAGAAGAAGAAGGAGAAAAGAAAAGGAAAAGAAAAAGAATGAAATAGGGAAAGAAAAAAGAAAAAAATTCCACTAATAATCATCATCAATGGAGATAGTGACTTTTGTTCATGAAGAAGAAGAACCCAGCCGACATCAGTTAACTTTAATAGGGTTTTAATCTCTTATTTGGATATAATATAAGACTATAAGTAGGTTAGGTTTTTGGGCCTTTGGGCTACTTAAGTTAAAAGCCCATTTTTAAATTAAAATTTAAAAACTTAGTCATTTACAAATGAAACTAAAGTGACTTTATATTCTATCATTCTCTATTTTTTTTTCTTTTCTTATTTTTTTCACTTGTAAAATATCTTACATTTAAGGTAGCAAGTACTTCATTCAAATGTAATCGACCCGAAATTGTACCTCGATCCGGAATAAATCGTTTCGCGACCCTAGAAAACGCGAACCGAAATCGTTACGATCCCACCTTAAAATATCTTACATTGCTCGTTGTCTTTTAAAAATCTCACATCTCGATTATTTTTTAAAAATCTAACCTTTATGCTAGTTTTTCTCTTAGTAATTCGACATTTTGGTTTTTAATTTGTTTAATGTTAAATGTTGCAAGTAACTTAACGAGGTCAGTACTTTGAGCAATATAAAGGTCGGATTTTTTTTAAAAGAGAATGAGAAAGAGTGAGATTTTTAAAATTAGATTTTTCTTTTGTTATTTCTAAACATGTTTGTGTTAGTTATATTTGAAGGACTCAACATACTGTATTGGAAAATTTTTCACAAAATTTAAGAAGCATTTTTCAAAAGTTTATCTTTTTTTTTCTTGGATTTTTCTATTTTTATTTAAAAAATCTTTAGATGACAACATTATCTTTGAATTTTTCACAATTGACTTGCATGAGTTGGTCAGAATATTTGAAAAAATTTTCGCCCATCGTTTGTGATGCTAGAGACTTTGAGTTGATTAGGGTTCATTCCTTCAAGTGTCACATGACTGCCCAGCGCAAGTATTTTTATTTTTATTTTTATTTTTAATATGGGGTAGGTTGATGGGAGGGGAGGGTTAGGTGAGATTCGATGGCAAGACCTCGTTTGGAATTCCTGGGTCCGCCACTGTATGACGTTCGTTTTTTGTACCCCCAGTTTGAAATTCCCGGGTCCGCCACTGATGTTTAGCGTGATATAAGTTGGCATTGGATCAGTGTAAATTGCCAATATATAACTTATAAATTGGCATTAGTTTAATGTAAATTGAGATTTAGGGTCTGTTCTCTTCGTCTGATCTGATTGGATCTGATTAGAATTTACTAAGGTCTGATCTGATCTGAATCTTTCTGATTTGGTCTAATCTGATCTGATCTGATCTGATCTGGTCTGATCTGATCTTATCTGGTCTAGACTGATCTCATTTCATTTATTATTATTATTATTATTATTATTATTATTATTATTATTATTATTATTATTATTATTATTATTATTATTATTATTATTATTAGGAACAATCCCCAACAACAGCCACCAACTTTAGTCATTTTCATTTAAACAGCCGCGAACTTCGTTTATCCCCAACAACAGCCACCAACTTACAAAATGTGACATCGAAACAGCCACTTTACTGGATGACCTGCTAATTGACCCTTGACCATGGCTAATGACCTTTGACTTTACCTTAATTTTACTAATTAAACCTAATTACCCAATTATCCCTAATTAAACCTTCTTCTCCAACCTTTCTCTAACCCACCTCAATCACCTCCATTTCCCACCACCACCACCACCACCACCACCACCACCACCACCACCATCCCTAATGTAAGTTTACAAGTAATTTATACGGTATACAAAAAGTTCTTAGATTAGAACTTAGAATAATCACAAAGTTTCACTTTCGCTAGCTGTTACTGAGCAAGACGATTTTGATCGTATAATCAGATTTAGAAACTTCGAGAATGTTGGCAATGAAATGAGGTTGGCATTTCTACTTCCACGAGAAGTCAATGGGATCTGAAAAGCTAACAATAAATCTAATCAGAACACATTCTTTCAGCATTTACTTGTAATTTGTAAACTTAGAACTTACCACTTTTTTGCTACAGTCAATAAATCTAATCCAGTGTATGAATAAACAAATTTGAAATTTGAGTATTTATAAGAAATTTATACCTGAGAATTATGCAAGATTGGATAGAAAAGGTGGGATCTTTTAACAAAATGGCCAATGAACATCTGCATAATAATCAAAATTAAACCACAAAAATCAAAGATGAACAAGATCCATCAAAGCGATCAGTAGAATTTTTTAGGGAAATTGAAGATTTTAAAGCAGTACCTTTTGTTTCAGAGGAAAATTGAGTTATGGGTCATAACTCACAAGTTTTTAGGGCTAGAGAAAGGTGATAGAGGAACATGAACAAGATGAACATCTGCATATTTGGGGAAGAGTTGGAGGTGGAGGTGGTGGTGGTGGTAGTGGTGAAGGGGAGAAATGGAGGTGATTGAGGTGGGTTAGAGAAAGGTTGGGGAAGAAGGGTTTAATTAGGGATAATTGGGTAATTAGGTTTAATTAGTGAAATTAAGGTAAAGTCAAAGGTCATTAGCCATGGTCAAGGGTCAATTAGCAGGTCATCCGGTAAAGTGGCTGTTTCGATGTCACATTTTGTAAGTTGGTGGCTGTTGTTGGGGATAAACGAAGTTCGCGGCTGTTTAAATGAAAATGACTAAAGTTGGTGGCTGTTGTTGGGGATTGATCCTTATTATTATTATTATTATTATTATTATTATTATTATTATTATTATTATTATTATTATTATTATTATTATTATTATTATTATTATTGTTATTATTATTATTATAAAGTTATTATTATTAATATTAATTTTGAAATTATTATTATTATTATTATTATTATTATTATTATTATTATTATTGTTATTATTATTTTATTACTATTATTATTATTTTCTTGGCAAACAAAAATCTTTTTTATTTACAAGAAAAACCACAGATACATCAAGGCATGGAAACTTGCATCCCTTATTTGCATCAGTGTGGAATCGAGGCTCACCTTCGAGGAAGGGTTTCTCCGATCCACTCTTCATGTGCATTCGAGGAATCCGAGGCCTAAACAAGCCGAAACACAAACAACGGCTATAAGTACAAAGTTGAACAAAGATGTTCATAGTAAAATACATAAACCCTTCCTCGAAGCAGCACATAACAGGAAGCATCAACTATAATATCACAAACAAACAGACACCAGTACATAACAAGAAGCATCAGGTAACAAGAGCAGGTAGCAGCAGCATCAGCAACAGAGACCAACTTGGTTCAGTAGCACGACGCATTGGCTGCACAAAATTTCCAATGCACCAGTAATAGAATGGATAAAGAACCCAATCCAATAGCAGCCTCCAATACATCAGGCAGCATGCAACATCTAGCAACACAACAACATAGTAGTTGTTGCATTTTCCTCACTACCTCGATCAGGCATTTAGCATCACAGCAGCATCATCACAGCAGCATTATCAACCAAGCTTTAGCATCACAACAGCACCTAACAGCTTAATAGGACCAGCAGACCTAGTCGTATTATTCAGCAGAGCCAAACAACATCTAACAATACAGCAGCCTATCTAACAGTAGTGTAGCATCAACAACACAGTAGGGAGGCATTGCATTCAGCATAGGCAGTACATTGTCACCATCACTCATAGTAACAACAAAGCTCCAGCACACATTAGCAACAAAGTCCAAACACAATTCAGCATTTTCAACACACAACAAGTTCAGCAGCCTCAGTGTTCATCAAACAAGCAACACAACAACAGATGTCAAGAGAAAGAAAGTGTGACAGTAGAGACAGCAACAGGGACCCCAATAAAATGCAGCAGCCAGCAAGCCTAACAGCACCAATCAATTCCAACAACACAACTCCCAAATCAATGAGACTAGAGCCATAACCATCACATAATCTGCCTAATAGCATCACAGCACACAAACACCACATCCAATACATAGAACAACAATGAGTATGGCACTCCAGCATCAGAAAAAAGGAGAAAAGAACTCAAAACAAGCATGCAGCAGCTGGAACGATGATCACAACAATAACAATCATCCAGAACCAACAAGCACCAATATATAAGACAAACCAGCAGAAGACTAGCAAAAAGTCTCAATATGCAACACAGAGCATCTGTGATTAATTTCACGTTGAATCATGCCAACTAAAGAAGTAGGGGACCAAACACAGTGCATCCATATCGCTTCATTTCTACATTTCTAGATATGATAGATAGTCGATGCAAAGATAGCAATTTTCACCTGTTGCTTAGAGCGGGTGAGACCATGTGTCCGAAAATTCATGCGCACAAAGGGTTTCAAAGCAATGCTAGTCCACCTTTTGATTTTCGCTAGGCACAACAGACTAAACAAGCACTCAAAGAAAAGATGAGAATGAGTTTCCGAACACACACCACACAAAGGGCATAAATCATCACTCACAACACCAAGACGGAATAGCTTGTCCTTTGTTTTCAATCCATCTTTTACGGCCAACCAACAAATAAATCTAGCTTTGGGTGTGGAGAGTCGGTTCCACACTAGATGCCTCCAGCGAACCTTAGGTTTGGCCGCCAAACTAGATTCATAAACCTCCTTAATTGAATACATATGTTGACATATCCAATGCCTTAAAGCTGCAGATACTCGACAAAGCTTCTTGATAGTCCAGCTGGCTGTAATCGGGGCATTGAAAATCACCCAACTTGCGCCTTCAGTATAGACCCCATGAACCCACTTAACCCAAAGGGTTTCCCTCATCATCTGAATATGCCACGCTATTTTCCTAATTGCAGCCTGATTCCAGAGATAAACATTGAGAATACCAAGGCCCCTAACCTTTTTAGAGGTGCAAACATCATTCTAATTAACATTGCCAGGCTTAGAAGAGTGAGTAACCCCAAAACACAAAAAGGATCTGAAAATGGAATTTACAATATTTATCACTCGCTTCGGTAAAATAAAGATCTGACACCAATACGAAGTAATCCCTAACAACATTGAATTGATGAGTTGTAACCAAGCAGCGTAAGAAAACTGTTATGTTGCCAAGAATTGATTCTCTTGGTCATTTTATCCGCCAATTGCTCTCATTCAATAATACTAAGGCGTTTGGATGACAAGGGAACACCTAAGTATCTGAAAGGAACTTTACCAAGAGAAAAACCGGAGAGGCCGAGAATTTCATCTTGGAGGGAAGCATCTATCCCTGCTAGATATATAGCCGACTTATCAGTGTAAGCATGCAGCCCAGAGGTATTGGAGAAGACCTTAATGCAATCACAAACAACCCGAACAGAGGAGAGACCCCCTTTACAATATATCATCAAATCGTATGCAAAAGAAAGATGGGTGAGCTGGATGGACTTGCAGCGAGGATGAAAGCCAAATGTACCCACAAGACTCTTCAAGCTACGAGATAGATACTCCATCCTAATAACAAAGAGCATGGTGAAAGAGGATCTCCTTGACGTAACCCTCTTTTAGCTGCAAAAACGTTAGTGGGAGCCCCATTAATCATTAAGACATATCTAGTCGCCGTAATACACGCCATAACAATTTTGATGAACCGATGCAGAAAATAAGAGCTACAACCATTTAAGCTATACTATAAAGAGGAGGGTAGAAGTCTCAAAGAGGGATAGAAACTGATAAGTGATGAATCTGATTCCGTATGTTGTTTAGGTACTTTGGATGTGGGTACATAATTTATTACTTTACTAGATAGCTACCCGTCCTCTGCACGGAGATTGAACAAATATTCTTGATTTAATTACATACTTGTATAAAAATTTGTAAGATTATTTATTTTTTAAATTTTTTTTATATATGAAGGTTATTGGATAATGTGTTAAATATTATAATTTTTCTTATATTATTATTAATATTATTAATGAGCTGCATTATTTCTTTAATTTTCATTATATTGAAGTTATTTCAAAGGCTGAAAAAAACTTTTATGTAAAGATTTTGATGTTATTGTAATTATAATTTTTTTTATTGTTGATTCAAAGAATTTGAGATATTTTCTATAAATATTATAAGTTTATTAAGTAATAAAAAAATTTTATTTTAATTATTAAATAATTTATAGAAATAAAATATTTATTTTGTCTTTTTTAAAAGTTGGCAAATCTTTTTTTTTAATAAAAAAGTTACATTGCTTCAATATGAAATGAACAATTAATTTAGAGTTATATAGACATATTTACCCGCTTTTGTCATGGAATAAGAAAGATATAAATTAATAGTTACTATATTAAGAAATGTATTATAAAAGTCAATCCTTTTTTACCAAATTAGCTTGAAGAAGGAGCGGAAAAATTTTTGCTTATAGTCTGACACGTGTCAAGATTGTTTCTTTAGTAATTTTTATAGATTATAGAAATGTGGTGATGGATGAAGGGAGCCCACATAAGGGGACCACCAAAAAGAGGCATCTTCCTAGGAGAAGCCCAAGAAATTTGACCCCATCCTCTAGTAGAGCCCATGTGCATAGTCCACCTTGTACTACCTCTACACAAAACCCCATACCTAATGTTGAGGTATTGGAGGTATTATACATTCCCCCCACTTGCTATCTCTCAACCACCACCTACATCTAAACCAAAAACCATTTCACCCTCATTCTTCCCATGGATCAAAGCTGCCCATTAGAAGAAAGAAATCTAACACACCTATATCCAAACCACCACCCCCTCCACAAACTCAAACTAGATCTACACCCAGAGTCAAACATGCTGTAAGGAGAAGTGTTACACCTTTAAAAAGGTGTTCTAAACCAATTTCTCAACTTGTAGCTGACCCAAAACCACCACCTCCACCTGACCCATTACTTGTTGTTGACACAGCACCCACAACTGAAGCACAACACACAACACCCCTTCCAAGTTTTCCTGATGCAGCACAACCCACCACAGATCTTGCAATCCTTCAAACTAGATCAACTGTAGATCCAACACCTCCACCACCTAAATCACCAGTAAAAAAACATGTAAGAAAACCCAAAAAACAAATTGATAAGAAGAAAATTCAATCAAAGTGTAAGGGTAAGCAAAAGATTAAGCCAAGCCCAAGCCCAAGCTCAAAGCTAAAAAATTTGTGTTTGAGGATGATTCATGTGATGAGTCTGACATAGAACTTGAGGATGATGACTTTGATGATAATGTAGATGCAGATTTGTTCTCTGAAAAAGTTGGAGAAACTATTATAGATGACATAAATAGGGATACCACAAAGGGTTGGTTAGGTCAAGTTGAGAAGGATGTGGGTAAGAAAGAATCTGATGATGAGGAGCAAGATTATGCTTTTGAGGAGCTATTATCAAAGGATTTAGAGGAAGGAGGAAGAAGGTATCCAGACTTGAAGGCTGGTTTTATTTTTCCAAATGTTGAGGTTCTTAGGACAGCAGTTCAGCATCATGTTGTAGAAAATAAATATGATTTCTTTTCCTTGCATAACAACAATAAAATATTTGATGCAATTTGTGTTGATAGACGTGATAAGTTTCCATGGAATAAGAAACGTTCTGTGAGAAGTAGGTGTACGTGTGACAAGCAAAATTATAGTGTTTTTTTATTCATGCTAGCAAATTAAGGGAAGAAGAGACAATCCAGATAAAGACTTGTAGGTTAGAACATCAATGTTGGAGTAAGCATCATACTAGGAAGATTACTAGAAAATTTTTGGTAGTAGGGTATCTTAAACTTTGGAGAAGATATCCAGAGTGGGATCTAGTTAAGGGCCTTCAAAATAAAGTAAAAGAAGATTATGGCATTGTTGTGAGTTATAACAAATGCTGGTATACAAGGGCTAGAGCCAAGATAATGCTATATGGTGATGGTGCAGATCAGTACAGGATGTTGCATAATTACGCAACAACTGTTCTCAAATTCAATCCAGGTAACACAGCCTTAGATGGCGTATTGGCAGGTTAGATAGACAAAAGGGTCTCATCAAGGCATTGGAAGACATTGTACTAGAAGCTTCATCAAGGTATTGCTGGAGACACCTTTGGAGTAATTTCAAACAGAGATAGAGTGGTGAGGCTTTCAAGTTTGTACTATGGGCTGCAGTAAAGGCAACAACACAGGTGAATTTTATTTTCAATTTCACTTTGTATGTTTTTTATTGGCCTTTAATAACTAACTACATTTGTTTGTTATTGTTGTGTTAAAATAAGTTCAAGGAAAAAATGAATGAGTTGAAGAAGCTAAGTAATGAAGCAAATGACTACATGGCATCCATACCTCCTAGTGCATGGAGCAGACATACATTTGACACCAACTGCTAATCAAACATACTACTAAACAACATGTGTGAGTCTTTCAACCATGTTCGGAATCTTGCAAGGGATAGGCCCATCCTCACACATATGTAATGGATGTGAAGGTATATTATGCAGAGGCATCACAGCAAGAGAGAAGGTGTTTTGGCCATGGAGGGTGGCCTTTTGCCCTATGTAAAGAAGCAATTTGATTGGGCCACTAAAGCATACAAAGGTTGTGTAGTAAGGGTTGCTAGCAGCACCCTTTTTGAGGTGGACTACAAAGAACACACATGCCTAGTAGACTTGGTTGAGAGGTCTTGCACCTGCTACAGGTGGAAACTAACTAGAATCCCTCGTCATCATTCCTATGCAACAATTATGGAAAGTAGGGGTAATCTTAAGGAGTTTGTTCAGGTTTCACACTCCCTTCTCTCTCTAAGAGTAAGGGTTCTCTCTAGACTTTTGTTCTAGTTTGGTCTCTTTTTTGGAGTATTTTTCCGGTAGTCTTGCCGGACGTCGTTTTTCGGTTCTTTCTTTCCTTGTCTTTTCTTTCGTTTGTAGTTTTAGTTTTCTCTTCCTGTTTTTGGTCTTTTCTTTTCTTTTCTTTTGGTTCTTCTTTGTCAGTTGTGTGTTTGGGGTGTTGGGTCCATCTTCTTTTCTTGAATTAATGGAGAACATTATGGGTACTAGTTTACATAATGATGATTGCCCAGTGGAGAATTCAGCCGTGAATATTGGAAAACGAGTTGGGCATTTGGATGATCATATTCAAGAACGGGTGGAAGTGGATGTACCGGAGACCGAGGATGAGGTGTGTGATTGGGTTGATGAAGCGGACGATGAGGAGGAGAGCCGTATCGTTTTGGGATTGGTAGGCAAGCTTTGGTCTGACAGAATTTTGAATCCTACGGCTTTCATGGCCACTATTAAAAATATTTGGGTTACGCAAAATGGGTTTGATGTCACTATGGTGGGCAAGAACATGTTTCGCTTCCAATTTTATCACTGGCGTGATAAGGATAGGGTTCTTAAAGGGCAACCTTGGCATTTTGATAAGGTCGCTCTTCTTCTTACGGATTTGGAGGTCGCAAAACAACCGTCTGAGTTGCAGTTTTTCAATTTACCAATATGGGCACGAATATATGATATTCCTTTTAGAGGGCGTTGTAATGAGACTAATGCGCGTCTTTTGGGAGACAAATTGGGAGAGTTCTTAGAGATGGATCGAACGGACAATTTGGGATTGGAAAAATCGTTGCGTATACGAGTTAATTTGGATGTTCGGAAATCTTTAAAGAAACAGGTTACTATTAAGCTTCGGGGAGGAGAAACAAGTATATGCCCGGTAAAGTATGAGAAATTACCTCTCATATGTTTCTTTTGTGGTAAATTGGGACACGGCACCAATGATTGTAAAGCAAATTTTGGAGATAAGCCGCCTGTGAAGGTTTATGGGCCATGGTTAAAAGCTTCGCCATGGCGACCGGTGGTTGTGGAGGACGAAGGGTCAAATGAAGATGTAAAGCCATCGTGTGGTAAAAGGTTGTTCATAACAAAGGATTTGGAAGATAAGGAGTTGCGGGGTTCAAAGAATGATGCGCATATTTCGGTTGTTACCTCTCTTTTGGGTAAAGTAGATTTAGGGGAGGGTTATGGTGAGAAGGAGGATTTGGATACGGTGGCTCTAACGCCTTCTTTTGATGATGGGCCCCCTGGATTTACTAATGAGAGAATTGTGGGAGTCGGTGGGGATGATATTGAGAGGGAGGTTGATGGGATTGTAAGGGAAGGGAGTCAAAATGCGCAGGATGTGGTGGGGTGTTCGAATGTACTTGATTCGGTTCCTCTTCTTTCGGATGGTTTGGATGATTTAGCGACATTGCGTACGCATAGCAGGGTCAAGAAATGGCGGAAATTGCATAGGGGTCGTGAGTCACGGGTTCAAAAAGTGGATGGTTCGGTTATGGTGGGGGAAAAAACGCTCAAAGGCGATGGATGAGTTTGATGAGGTTATGGTGGATGGTGAGGAAAGGGGGGAAGCGAGAAAAAGATTGGTCCCTTTCGAAGTTGATTTGTCTTTTCTTCCGAATGGTACAAAAGTGGCGGGCCCCACTGAAAGGGCTCTTGGGTCGCAATGAGGAATGTCATTTTTTGGAATTGTCGAGGTCTTGGGAGTCCCTCGACAGTTCATGCGCTTCTTTCTTTAGTGCGCAAATACTCCCCGGAGGTTATCTTTCTTAGTGAGACTAAAAGTTCTAAGAAGGATATTAGGAGAATTCAAAATAAATTGAGGTTTCATAAAAGTAGTTGTGTGGAGTCCGTTGGTCGTTCGGGAGGTTTGGCTTTGCTTTGGACCGATGGTTGATGTCACGATTAGGGCTATGGATGTACACTACATTGATTGTTCTATTCTTGAGGATGATGCGAGGCAATGGCGATTAACTGGGTTTTATGGGTGGCCGGAGCATGGGAATAAGCATCTTTCGTGGGATTTGTTATCATCTTTGGGTAGAAGTGGGGATGATCCATGGATTATTGGGGGAGATTTTAATGATATTTTATGTGGGTCGGAAAAGCGAGGGGGTGTTGGGTTTGATGTCGCAAGGTGTAGTGCTTTTAGGGATTGTCTAAATGTTAATAATTTGCGGGATCTTGGGTTTAATGGGTATCCGTTTACTTGGAGTAATAAACGGGTTGATGGTCTTATTGAAGAACGTCTCGATAGATGTGTTGCTAGTCCCTCTTGGTGTGCTTTGTTCCCTTTTGCGTCGGTGGATAATTTGATATGGGATGGGTCGGACCATTTTCCAATTTTGTTTCGTCCTCATGGGCTTATGGATGATGAAAGGCGCGCCTTCAAGGATGCGGATAGAATTTTTCGGTTTGAGGCTAGATGGCTTGGGCATGATGAGTTTGACGAGAGTATGAGGAATATTTGGGATTCTTCTAGGGTAAAGTGTAATCACGATTGGGTTAGTATGGTTGAAGAATGTAGGACTCGGTTAAAGAAGTGGAATTTAGAGGTTTATTCGGTTTCTCAAAATCGTCTCGGGTGGCTCCTTAAACGTTTAAAGATTGTTCGTAAGATGAGCCCGTCTCCTAGTGTTTTGGAGGAGCTTCGTTCTGTTGAGCATGAGATTAGATTGTTACGTCAACAGCAGGAAACTGCTGCTTGGCAGCGGTGCCGTCCGTTTGTTTTGAGGGATGGAGACAAGAACACGGCGTTCTTTCATTCTAAATCCTCTAATCGGCGGAAAAGAAACCATATTAAATTTCTTGAAGATTCGAGGGGTGTTAGGCACAAGGGGTGGGAAGGTCTTCAAAGAGTTGTGATCGACTATTTTACTGATATTTTTTCTTCTTCTAGACCGGATATTTCTCTTGATGATTTAAATTTTATTCCGGAAAAAGTTTCAGGTGATATGGTTGCGCATATTAGTAGGCCCTACTCTCGATATGAGGTGGAAAGTGCACTTGCAGAAATGCACCCGTGCAAATCACCGGGGCCGGATGGGCTTCCCGCCCTGTTTTATAAAAAATATTGGGGTCTTGTGGGTGATGATGTTTGTCATGTTGTTCTTAATTTTTTAAATAATGGTATTATGCCCGATGACCTCAATTTTACCTATGTGGCACTTATCCCTAAAATAAAGAACCCGTCTAGGATGACCGATATTCGTCCCATTAGCTTGTGCAATGTCTCATATAAACTCATTTCCAAGATTCTTGCCAATAGGATAAAAGCTTCCCTTCCCGATTTAATCGATGAGAATCAAAGCGCTTTTGTCCCGGGTCGATTAATTACCGACAATATTATTATTTCTTCCGAGGCTTTTCATTTTATGAGTAATAATCATGCGAGGAAGAGAGGTTTTATGGCCTTAAAGCTCGATATGAGCAAGGCCTACGACCGTATGGAATGGGATTATATAGCTTTTGTTCTCATTAGGATGGGCTTTCCGGCGATATGGATTGATCGGGTTATGCGTTGTGTTACCTCGGTCAAATATGCTTTTTTAATTAATGGTACGGCGTCGGATGTGGTAACGCCTCATAGGGGCCTTCGGCAAGGCGACCCTTTGTCCCCCTATCTTTTTTTGTTATGTGCCGAGGGTCTTAGTGCCCTTTTACATAAGGCCCATAATGAAAAAATTATTCATGGTTTATCGCTTTCTAGAAATTCTCCTATTCTAACTCATCTTCTTTTTGCAGATGATAGTTTGATTTTTTCTCAAGCGAATGTTCGGGAAGCGGAGGCCATTCTTGCCATATTAAAGAAATATGAAAGTCTTTCCGGCCAATTTGTTAACCTCAATAAGTGTGAGGTTTCTTTTAGTAAACGGTTGGATTGTGATGTTAGGCGACGGGTTAGTCGAGTCTTGGGGTTCAAAGAAGTTTTGGCCCATGATAAATATTTGGGTTTGCCGACTTTTTTCAAACGCTCCAAGAATATTTCTTTTGCTAGCATTCAAGATCGAGTATGGAAAAAACTTCAAGGGTGGAAAGAAAAACTCTTGTCCAAAGCCGGTAAAGAAATTTTAATCAAATCGGTTGCCCAATATATTCCGACTTTTGCGATGAGTTGCTTCAAATTGCCGCATTCTTTTTGTGATGAGTTGGAACGGACTATTAGGCAATTTTGGTGGGGTACTTCAAATTCCGCTCGTGGAATTCCTTGGAAAGCTTGGAAGGACCTTTGTAGGCCCAAGTATGAAGGTGGAATGGGCTTTAGGGATTTGAGGCTTTTCAATGATGCATTATTAGCTAAACAATTTTGGAGGATACATTGCAACCCGGATTCGTTATTGGCTAGGATAATGAAGGCCAAATATTTTCCTTCGTCATCTATTTGGGAAGCTAAATTAGGAGGAGCTTCGAGTTATGTGTGGAAAAGCATTAGAGGATCGCGTTATATTATGGATCTTGGAGTTCGGTGGAAGATTGGAAATGGTCAAAATATTAAGCTTTGGACCGATGCTTGGATTGGTGGTCCGGGAACTGGGAAATTAATTACGACCCCTAGAATTTTAGATAAAGATGTCTTGGTGGCCTCCGTTATTGATCAAGAACGTCGTTCTTGGCGCCTTGATGTTTTGTCAGAGGTGCTTCTCCCGGTTGATGTGGAGCGTGTTAAACGCGTTCCCATAAGTTCCTACGATTGTCCTGATTCTCGGGCTTGGGCCGTAAGTGAGGATGGTATTTTTAGAGTTAAAGATGCGTACTCACTTGCTCTTAATTCTTTTGTGCAGGATTCTTCATCTTCGGGTCCGGATTTTATGTGGCACAAACTTTGGAAACTCAAGATTCCTCCAAAAGCTCGGATTTTTCTTTGGCGTGCTTCGTGGGATATTCTACCACATGGGATCAATCTCAAGAAAAAGGGAATCGAGAATGCTGATTTGTGTTGCCGCTGTGGGCTTCCAGAAGATAGTGGGCATGTTCTATTCAATTGCCATTGGGCTCAGCAAGTTTGGGCCCAAGTTCCTTCATTTTCAGAAATTATTTTTCCAGCCTCTTTTAAAGAATGGCTTGGTGGGATAATGGGTCAAAGGTCCATGGAAGATGTTGAACTTCTTAGTATGTGTGCTTGGATGATTTGGGGAGCCCGAAATGATTTTATCTTTGAAAAATTATTTGTCGACCCTATCCTTTGCTATAAAAGAGCCCACGATATGCTTCGGGAATATCAAGCTGCGGTTATTTCGTCTCCTCCTATTGCCCATCAAAGATCGAAAGCTGTTTGGACTCCTCCTACGCATGGATTCATTAAAATAAATGTTGATGCAGCTACGAAGCCTCAAGAAGACAAAGTTGGTTTGGGTGTGGTGGCTAGGGATGACAAGGGTACGGTTCTTTTGGCGGCATCGAAGACGATATGGCCGTTTACCACTGTGGAGAGGGCCGAGCTTGAAGCGTTCTCTTGGGCCGTTGAGTTGGCGGTTGAGGAGGGATGGCAACATATTATTTTTGAAGGAGACGCTCAATCCATTGTTCGTGCTCTTCAAGGTCTTATTACTAGGAGTTTTCAGACCCAAATTGTAGTTGATAATGTTTTGCATAGAGTTTCATGTATAGATCAATTTTCTTTTTGTTTTTGTTTTCGGGAGGCCAATTTAGTGGCTCATCGTCTTGCCAAGTGGTCGGTTTCGAGTTTTTGTTGTCAAACTTGGCGTGATGGGGGCCCTCCTTGGATTGCGGATGTTGTATTTTCTGATTTTCAGTTAATATAGTTTGAGCCTCGCCTCTTTTATTCAAAAAAAAAAAAGGAGTTTGTTCATGAGTATTACAAGAAGGCTACCTATGCAAAGGCTTATGCCCCTATTATTAAACTATGCCTGGATCCTCTGATTGGGACATAACCCAACATACTCAACCTGATCCACCACCATATAAGAAGCTTCTTGGCAGACCATCAAAGAAGAAAAGAAGACTTGAGCCCGGTGAAAAGAAAACCACACAGAAGTAGAAGATCGATGGGGGCTGAAAAGGTAAGGAAAGAGGTTGGCAAAAAAAAACTAGGAGCTCTATGTGCAAGCAATTGGGTCACAACAAAAGAAAATGCACAACTAGCCAAGTCAAGTCCCTGACTCAAAGGGAAAACGGGGGAGGCCACTAGAAGATGACCCCTTTGTTGAAAAACAAAGGGCTAAAAGGCTTAGGTCTCAAAGTTCTACATAGGTAATGTAACTGTGTGAATGAATGCTTACGTATATGTAACTATGCTTATATGAATGAATGCTAACATGATTATGTGTTTGTGCAGGGAAGCATCAATTTTTCTCAAGCATCAGCATCAAACTTGTCTCAAGCATCAACAATTGTAAATGATGCTGAGTATCCAGAAAACCTTGCTCCTGTTTGTGTTTAGCTTCTAATATATATATTTAAGTAGGAATTATGTATGGTTTTTTGGATGAAAAAATTAGGAAACTTGTTTGTAGTTGTAATTTATGGTAAGTAGGAAGGGTGTAATCTTTTGGCCACTGTCCATAAATCATGATTGATTCATTTGTATTGTTGAATATTTATGACAAGTAAGATTATGGAAGAACCATTCTGAGATTTGCATTCCAAATTGTTAACTTTCAATTACAAAACACCAACATAAGCCATATTCGATTACACAAAACATGGCATAAATTATAGTGCTATTCACTCCCTATTCCTACATAAAGTAACTAAAAATCAAAATAACAGCAAGAACTACAACTAGACAATTCATTATCAATCCGCATCTCCAAAGCCGTTGTGGGTAAAGCATCTTCATCATTATTCTATCAGTTGTTGTCTTTCGAATCTTCTTGTTAGCCAGTTCTAACTTTCTTTGAAAAAAATTCAACCTTCCTTTGCAGCTTGCGTCTTTCTTGAATTAGCTTCAAGATCACATCTTTTTGCCAATCAGTCATGTCATTGTCCACCCACTTAAAGTAGTTACAACCTCTTGTATTGTTGTGAACATCATAGTCAGGGCAAGCAACAAACCTAAATGGTAGTCCAACCACGTTGAATAGTAGCGTCATACCCACATTAGCGCTTCTCATGGCTAAGACAATTGAAAGACATCTGTAAAATATTAAATTAGGATTCGAAATCTAGGAATAACTTTAAGGAATTTAATTTAATTAGGAAGCAAAACAAAAAAATAGGGCTTCGAATTAAACAAACAAAGTATAAGGAACAAGGATTGCGTTACCTTCTTCAATAATGGAGCTCGTAAAAATATAGGTGCTTCAGGAGGAAAAGGAATTAGGGTAAGGAAGAAGAAGGGGAATTTTTAAAAGAAGATGGGTAGTTTGGTAGTTGGTTGGGTTAAAGGCTAAACCAAATTGAGTTAAAACAAAGGAACGAGGGAAAGCCAACGGTAATTAGGTGGTCAACATGCATAAACGGTGCGTGTGGCTTAAATAGTGGTCACTTTTGAAACATGGTGACCGTAAGTTTGCAAAAAAAAAAAAAAACATCATAAGCTGTAATTCGCAATTTATTCATATATATATATATATATATATACTATATATAGAGAGATATATATATATATTAGGCTATATATATATATATATATAGATATAATATAGATAATATATATATATATATATAGATTAGATATATATATATATATATATATATATATATATATATATATATATATATATTATATTATATATATATTATTATAGATAATATATATAATATATATACTATAGATCAATATATATATATATATATATATATATATTATTATATATATTATTATACGTTATATATATATATATATATACATAGATACGATATAAGGGTATATATAAATATATATATATATATATATAGTACTATATATAATATATATACATGATATATATATATATGTATAGATATATATATATATATATATATATATATATATATATATATATATATATATATATATATATATATATGTATATATATATATTTCAGTAGGTGCTGTCGGTTTTAGGAGGTGGCGGGACGTCTTAGACGATGGTGATGGGGCGGATTTATTTTCATTTGGCATGGGAAGACTGGCCTATTTTGGGAATTTTGGAGTGTCGGTACTCTCTGGAGCGGATTCAATTGCTGATTATCTTAGTGGACCGCAAACTTGGTGGATCTCTGCTAATTTTATTATTAGGTGCTTGGTGGTGATTTTTTTTTTAACGTATGACTCTTTATTGTTGAATCATGTATTATTAAAAAAAAATTGACTGTGAAGGAAATATAGTCATCAGAATATAATACAGTCAGTATGCACTGAATTTTTATGTGACTAATAACAATTGACTAGTCTGCACGTATCTTAATTCTTCTCAGTTCTCATATTTTAAGATGGGAAATTAGTGCTAACCTTGATTGGAAAATATTTAATCATGGCCATGATGCTTAGTTGTGGGTGCCTTAATTCAAATAGGAGTATTAGTTTTGTTGATAGCTTAGTTGACTCCTGACTGATACCAAACACGAACCAAAACACTAGGACTCTAGAGTAGTCCACTATCATTATACAGGACTCCGTCCCATTCTTATTGTCCACTTTTCTTTATTTGGTTATTTTATTCTAATTGTCCACTTTTTATTTTTGGCAAAGATTTTTTTACCTAAATACCTTCAACTACCCGAACTTATATTATTTAAAATAACCCACCTACCACCTTTTTAATTATTATAATCACTTAAATACCCCAACTACCACTTTTCAAGGCCGTTCTAGACCATAGGCAAGATATGCATTAGGGCCCAGAGTTAAAAAGGGTCATAGAATTAGAAAATGACAGTTAATGGAAGGTCACTCATAAAAATTTACAATTTATGAGTAGTTTTTCTCATTTAAGAATTATATGATACGTCTATATTTTTAATACTAATGATAATATATGGGGTTGATCTTTGTTATTTTTCCAAAGGTCCGTTTAAGTTCAAAATTGACCCTCCATAGAGAGGGCTCACTTCTCTCAATTTGCCTAGGGCTCACACAATGCCAGGAACGGCACTGCCACTTTTACAATTATTATAATTACTTAAAATACCCCACTATCATTTTTCTTAATTTGCGTGCCCATTCAAAAGTGGACAATAAGAATGGGACGGAGGGAGTATTTATTAATTCATTTTTAGTTACTATTATCAACATGGGACAACTCTCATTACCTTACCTCTGTCAAACATATTTAATCAGTTTAAGTTTTTGGTTGAGTTAGTTCTTGACATGGTATGAGAATTCAACGCGATGAAAAGGTCATGGGTTCGAGCAATGTTGCATCCTTACTTTTATCCAAAGGATTCTTGTGTGAAAGCTAGACATGTTAGAGAATAAAACATTTCTTAGAGCCTCATATTTTATGCGAAATAATCCACTTGATTCTGAGGAGTAGTTGAGATTTGAACCGTGACCTTTGTTTGATAAATGGACCTTTAAAGGTTAGGAACTCCTCGTAGTTACCGTTGGAATTCTAATTGTATGCCATTAATCCATAGTTAATTGGTAATTATTCTCATTCATAGAGTGATTATAATTACATTAAAGTGCTTTTAATCTCTTTAACTATGGTTTATGAAGGTGGAAATATAGTTGTTGGGATTGGCCTATGCACAAATTCTTGTGAGAGATAGTCTCTTTGAGAAACCATCTCTAATTGAGTCGGCCCTTATTTTTTAAAATTATTATAAGTAAGCATTAAAAATGTTGTAAGTAGACGGTTATAAGTAGACCAACTCTAATTAAGATATTGAAAGTAGGCATTAAGGATAATGTAAGTAGGTATTAAGAATACGATACATAGGAATATATCTTTAATGAGCTGGGCTTGAGATATGTCTCTCAAAGAGACGGTCTCTCAAAAGACTAGTTGTGACCTATATATAGGTGTTTCTCAATCACTTGGATATGGACACTTCTAAGTTTTATCTTCTCTTCATCTTTTATTCACTTGTGTAAGAGTGATATTTGTTCCACACCTTTAGTAGTGAGTATATGTTGTGAATGGGCTAAAGAAATGGTGAAGAAACAATAGCAAAATGATACAAAGAAAACAAACAAAAACAGGACACAATAATCAATGGACACAACACAACAATAGGTATCTTATGATACTCCCCCTCAATCAAGTATCTTATCATTAACATAAACAATATTACATCAATGACTCACATCACAAGTTTTAGAACACTCTTTCAAAGCAATTGTGAAGCTTTACTTCAATCTCTCACACAAAGCCCTAATACAATGGAGAGAACTCTCTTGGTGTACAATGTTATGGTGGCATAATTAAGTAAATATATAGGCGACAAATGCACATGACGCCCAAACACAATAGTTTTGGGCAACAATAACCATATGTAGCCTAAAACTCATACTTGGACGACATCAATCATATGTAGCCCAAAACAAATACATGGGCGACAACAACCATATGCAGCCCAAAGTGCAGACATGGGCGACAACAATATTGTAACGCCCAAACTTCTCACTTGGGCGATGACCTAAATATGAAGTCCATAATCTACCACTTGGGCTACAAAAAAAAATAATGACGCCCAAAATTTTTATTATGTGCCACAACTAATGGGCTACATGTGTGGTGACAATATTATTTTTGACACCCATACTATGGGCGACAATTTTTTTACTATGGGCCACATTTTATTTTATCGCCCAAAACTATTTTTCTTGTAGTGGTGATTACATAGTAATCTCTATGTATTTAGTTCTCACATAAACCTTAACACACTCCTAAGACCCCCTTTTATAGTCCTAAGACATATGGGGAAGTCTTAAGACAAATGGCCAAAGGCCCACTAAACCGCAAGAAATAAACAGAAGCATTCTGTTTTGTGACCTATACCACGCTCGGGCGAGCGACCCTTGCTTGATCTGGTCGAGCGGTTTCTCCAGAGTTATTGTCTCCTTGCTGCAATAAGGGTCGAGCGAGCCAACTGAGCTCGACCACTCGAGCGACTCTCAAAACCACTTGGTCTTAGTGTCTTGCCTTCACCAAAACACCTCATATCATCATCAACCCTCACTTGATCAAGAAACCCAAAACTTATTTGTCCATACCCCTTAACACTCTCATCTTCGCTCTCGATAGTGCAAGATAGAGCGTGAGCAATCAAGTGATCAAACCCATCACCGAGGTCACGTGAATTGGGTCTTGACTCAACAGTATACATTGCTATTGATGGGTGTATTAGCCTTGGAAAAGTCTCGTCTATTTACACTTGGGATAGTTGGAAAAAAACTTTCTTAATACAACGACAAGTTTGTGTCACACATATATTTTCATATCAAACACACGCCAAAAACAACTCTAAACACATTTTTCTTGTATACAAATGTTATACATATTATTATTACTAATATGTGTTGATGAGTGTAGCCATAAGAAGATTTTGAGAAAACCCTTAATAGGTCTATATTTCCAACAACCTTTTTGTCACGTTTGGTTTGTCTAGAAACCAATTCAATTAATATCTTACGTTGATGAATGAAGCCCCAAAATATGTTATATATTTTAATATTCCCATTCACACGAGAAGTATTTGACTAGAAATGTGTATGCAACACATATCCTCCTCATACGTGATGCGGAATAGAATTATTAGAGGGATATGTATATAATCTTTCATTTGTTAATAATGTTAACGAAGAAGTTTTAATTGACTCTTTAGTAGGCATAGTAGCAAACTTATGTAATTTCACACGAAAAAAATAATTTATTCAAAGGACCAAAAATTAAACATTCCTGACAAAATTAAAATTAATTAAGCATTCATGACAAAATATAAATTATTGATGCAATTATAAATCTTCGGAGAATACCTCAAATTGCACAGTGGTGATAAGAGACCAACTCAGCTTAACCTCACAGGCAGTCACTGGTTGCTGAAAAAAGGAAAATTTATTACAGCTTTCAGACACATTCAATCCTGTAAACTATGAAGTACTTCATGAACATAACAGGGGTAACTTCAGAATATTCATATTCGTTCTGCCAGGCAAAAACTGCCGATTTCTCTATAATTTACATCAGAAACGGTTCACAAATCAGCACAATAAAGTTCACAGATAAATAAGAGGAATATAGATGTAATCAAACAACGAGGTGGAGTTAAGGAGAAAATAAAGCTATCAAGGGGCTTGGCGGAAAGAGAGGTTACTCGGGGAATCAATTTTCACGACAATGTCTTCTTCCCCACCTGATTCAGAGCTTGAATCATCTCTTGCCTGACTTGGCTTCCTTGTGTGGGATGGAGGCAGAAGCTCTTTTCTCGTTACTTCCTCTTCAAGTCTCATTCTAACAGTAGAAGATCCTTCTGATTTTGCGGAGGTAAGGGGACGTCGATCTTGACCAAGAGTGATTCGGGGATATGAATGAATATGTGAAGGGTTTCCGCCAGTATACCCTTGAAAACTTCGTGTCCGCAATGGAGCATCTCTTACCTAGAAAATTTAAAAAATGAATTGGTTCTCAACCAGGTCAGTAAGACTAGGGGGGAGGGGCGTAATAATGGTAGTAAAATAAATTTTTTTCTAGGACAACAGGTTCCACAAGTTATCATATTAAAAGGGTAAAACACAAATTCTCAACCAGGTCAGCAAGATTAGGGGGAGGGGCGTAATAATGGGAGTAAAACAAATTATTTCTAGGACAACAGGTTCCACAAGTTAACTTATAAAAAGGGGAAAACATAAAGCATCATTAATAAGGTGGTTCGGAAGTTCTTAGATCAGTGTTGCAGTTTCCAACTGTCTAGGCATCTTATCAAAGCGAAAGCTGAAGTTACCGTGCTGCCAAACATGCTCAGCTGCATTGCTTTAGCTGACAAATTGTTTCTGTTCTCATCTATTTCTTTGCCATCTGCCAGATGCTGATGCGAGTGGTAGTGATTCTCAGGCCAACTTAGAAGACTGCCATATTCTCTAGTGAGAGATCTGGAGGACTGTTCGTGGAGTGACAATGAGGATTTCCGTTTTTGGAGAGTAGAATCAGCTTGCAAAGTAGCCATATCCATCAAAATGACTCTAGCTCTAGTCTCAACAGAGTATGAAGTTCCTCGATGGGAAAAGCTGGTTGATTTATATCCTACACAAAGCCAAAAGTCAAGAGTGATAAAACCCAAAAAAGAGCAGAAAAAGGAAAATAAAAGTGAACGCTGTATATAACTCACTGACCAGAACTTTCTTGGCTAAGGAAGCTTGAATTTCCTCGTGCAGGCCACAGAACTGCTGGTGAAGTTATTAGTTCTTCAACAAAAGAATGGCTTTTAATAAAGCCTTCTAATAGAAACCCAATAGAATGTGGAGGGACTTCTACAGTTTCTCCCCTTAGGTACGTGTTAAGTGTTGACCTCTCAGCTGCGAGCATCCTCATATCTTGCAATGACAGGCTCTCAAAAACTTGAGGAAGGAGGACTTTGGCAAGAACAATGACACTTTCCTGGAAAAGTTATTATAGTCAGAAGCGTTAACTAGTATTTTGTCCCGCCCAATTTGCAACATTTGTGATTGTTTTACTGTATAGTTGAGTAAAGGGGGAGGACAAGATAAAATTTTTTAAATGAGTAGATGAAAATAGGTGATGCATGGATCCATGCCCCTAAAAGAAAATGCAACAAATTCAATGAGATCACCAGATGGAAAATGTAGCAAATTAAGAGAAACGTAGGGAGTATTATGTAACACCAGTTAAAAAAAGGGTTTTTACATCCCTCAAATCAATACGGCATACAGTTCATACACCAACAATCTTCTTTGGACAGTAATGCAGTATAATAGCTAAACACAGCCTAAAAATTTTTTGTAACCGCACACATTATGCCAGATGAATCGGTGTCTTTACGAACATGCTCCTATAATCTAGGAATAGTTCCCACATCATCCCAAACCTCACTTTTCCATTACCCAAAGTGGATAGTGGCGTCTTAGTAATACCAATCATAAAGCGTTAGTATTCATGCAAAGATGAAAATGTAGTATACGGAGACCTCGTTGCTTTTTTTTTCAGTCCTACTGATACATGGGTTCGCCAACAGAGTTTCTCCTATTCCCTCCCCAGCTCCACCCAATGGTTCACCCTCTTTCCTGCCTCCTAAAAGATAATAGGGAAAAGCAGGAGGGATAATTTCTGAATTTCTGAACACAGAATCAAACTACTCCATTACTCGGGCTCTGTAAAGTCTGAAGAAGTTACTTGAGACAAAAATATAGCACATGGACATACCTTCCAGAAGAAATGCTCCACAGCAGAATCTGATCCCAGAGCTGAAAGAATCTTCTCTGCTTCAACAAAGAAGCAAACTGCAACAGAATCTGTTATCATATCACAAAAATAGGGTTTTCCAATCAGCACTTCATATAGGCCCAAAGTACTTCCATGGGTAAAAGTTGGATGCAAAGCATGCTTATTTTTCCTGTTCTTGCTGGCCCACTGCAAATAGACGGTTTCTATCAATTAAGCATTGTGATTAAACTTTGAAGTACATGCAAAAGATACTTTCTCAGTTACCTTCACCACCCCATTTGATATGAGCCATATCCCACTTGGCTTACCACCTTCCTTGTATAGAGTCATACCACGCACTTTAACTTCTTCTTTGGTAGAACCGACAAGCAGCTCACGAACATTAGCAGGAAGGGCTCCTAGAAATGGATGAGTGCTAACCAGATCTCCAACCTTTGGAATCTTAACTGTAGGAGGATTACGTAGAAGTCTTTTCAAATCAGTCTGCAAAAAACAGATTTTTGTTGATAAAAATACATAATCGAAAGACTAAATTGTTTCTAAATAAAAATTTGAGTTACCTGGACAGCATCATGAAGATGAAGCATCTCTTTCTCTTCCAGTAACCCTGCCTTCTCTAGGCTCTGAACATAATCAATCAAATGCTGCAATACCGCATGTGTTACTTGCCTTGTCTTTACAACTCGTAAAACCTGTAATTCCCATACATGATTTTCATTTGTCAAATCTTAATTGGGAAAGCAGAAGTGTAACCTGTTTAAATTCAGGGCTACAATAAAAGGAAATCCTAAGGGTTACATACTTATATAAGCATCAAGAACATTTCTTATAATGGAATTAATCTGGAAATTCAAAACTAAAACATGTGTCGATTAGTTTTTTGCGCTTCTTTAGAGCTCAAATTTTTCGCTTCCATTTTTTTAATATATTCTCCTAAATTCTATGACAAAAAATGTAAGATACGAAAATCGGTTGCATATATGAAGTCAAAGTAGGATAATATATCACCGGTAGATCAGGGAAAATTTGTTCCGATCCGAAAATGAATCCGAACCGACCGAAAAACAAGAAAGCGACCGACCCGAAAATGACTTCACCCGCAAGATGACCGACCCGATAATAACCCGACCGACAATCGACCCGTTCTGATAGGTCCAATATCAGTTTATTATAAAAATCTCAATTTTCAAAAAGTTTCAAAGTTTAATTTTATTTCCAAAGTTTATCAACATTTTGAGTTTATCCGTTGAACCTTAAAATTCAGTACAACATCTCAAAAAACACGCAAAAAAAACATCTAAGGCTTTTTTTACATCGTAATTTCTCTTCGAAAAAAGGACGTTGTAATCACCTATTTTCCTCACATGCAAATCCACATATATATAACATCTACACTTATAAAAATGGTATCCCATAGGTTGAAAAAGTTCTTAGTTTCATCTATCTATCAAGCATGTAAACTAAGAAAATATTTAACATTGTTTTTACCATTGTTACGAATATTTATGAAAAAAGGATGACACAATCCCTATTCTAAAGCGCGCATCTTACAAATCCTTTAAAATATGTATTCCTTTGCCTATTTTACTCCCATGAAAATTGAGAAGATATTTAACGTTATTTTACACATCATAACAACTATATTTAAAAATTGTATGATTAGGGATGGTGATAGGTAATAGACCCACCCTGTATCCGAGGGCCTAATCCGTTTTTAAGGAAATGGGGCGAGGCAGGCCGGGTACGACTTCTATGTTAAAAATACAGATTCAGGCACGACTATTGTTAAAAACAATAAAATATGAAAAATATTTTTTCAAATTTTTTATAAGTCATAACCCGTCGGGTCAACCCAACCGATCCGGAACCCGGAGTGACTCGAACTGAAAATAACCCGACCCGAAAATGACCTGGCCGAAATTGATCTGACCCAAAACTTGACCGACCGACCGTTTTCCCAGGTCTAATCAGCGGTCAATACCTGTGGGAAAGTAGTTCGGACATCTTCCAAAAATTTCCTTGCTTCCTCTCCTTCAGCCTCACTTTCATTAATGACAGCAGTAGAAATGTCACTGTCACCTGTATCATAGTGTCCATAATAAAACATGACAACCAGGGAAAATTCGTAAAAATATAGAATATAGTTGACCTACAGAGGAAAGGTTATTTTATTAATTAATACCTGTGACACGTAAAGATATTTCCTACAGGAAAGGATCTCAATAAGTGAATTTTGCAAAAACATGACCTCTACAGAAAACTCACTTATTAAGAGTCCAGCCAGGTCAAATTGTCAAAGGGATTAACAGTTTTACAAATTATGTTTTGCAAATGGAATAACTTACATGGACACTTTTTCTTCAAATGAATTTACAGAAATGCATCAGTTGTCAATTAGGGGTGTGGTTGGGAAAATGCTTTTCGGAAACTGATTTTCTCATTTTGTATTGTTTGTTTTGACAAAGGATTAAAAAGGAAAACTAGGGAGGAAAAAATTTTCCATTTCTATATAAACATTTCCTCAAAAATTATAAGGAAAGCAATTTTTCTCCCCTCTCCCATTTCCCACATCTCCATTTCTCCCTTAGATTAATAAACCATCAAACTAGACAAAAGAGAAGTTAATATCATTTGCACTTTCCGTGTGAAAGTAGATTTCATGAAAAACTACTTTCCAAGGAAAACCTTTTCCTTTAAACCTAAACATTCCCTTTTCCTCTAGAAAATAGTAATGAGATACATTTAATTTTCAAAACCTTGCCCTTATTTCTCCATCTTTTTATAATTAGAAAGTCTCTTTTATCTAACAAAGTAGGCATCACAACAGCATCAAGATAAGCATATATTTAAATTGTATAACCAAAAGCAGAAATATCGACAATGTTGAGAGTGCACTTACCAATGAAGTCATGCAGTTGCCGACGAGCAATTCTATGGGCCCGGAGAAACGCAGCACATATGTAGCATGCAGATTCTAATCTTTCAACTGTGAAAAATGTAACCAGCTTTTTTGGATAAATGCTGCGTTGGAGGAACCTGTAGTAATTTGGAAAATGAACATTCTGTTTTAACCCTTTCCAATCACATAATGGCTCATGATCCACCAAATCGAGTGCCTCATCTACTGATTGCATTAATATACTAGCAGTAGCTTGTGTTATCCTTCCTTCATCAAGCATCACCCAGTAAGCAGCTTGAACACCTGATTTTGAGAGAATATTATCATCAAAGTTGATGTCCAAGAAGGAAGCATATTGTGTGATGGCTATAATCTGACTAAGCAATAATCAGATAAAAGCTTTAATATACCATCCAACTAGTGTTTCCATATGATACATGCAATTTCATGTGTATGAATAAAATAAGCAACACGCAGAAAAGAATGATCTCTCAATAGGCAAGGTACAAACCATCAATGTTACATAAAATTTACACCTGTGCCAACCAGATGAATGACTCTCCCACCAAACAAAGCAAACATAAGTATAAATCCCTAAAATCATACGAGAATACCAGCTTCTAATTCAAATCCAATCACTAAAAAGAAACCTCACATAACACATCACATATCTGACTTGCCAACTGAGGCTCACATCCAAGCGAAAAGAAAAAATTAGAAGCACATCTTATCAAAACATCTCAAATGAACAACATGAGCTGGTGGATATACAAAAATATTGGAGATAAAAGTTAATATAGTTGATAGATCCTAAAATTCATGAATGCTATACTCGTATAAGGGAGAGTAAAGCAAAACTCAGTACCATTCAGGAGGCGCACACGCATGTCTTTCAAATTCATGAGATCCAAATGACCCCCAATTTCAGAAGATTCAGAAGCATCATGGGGGTGGATGCGTTCCCCAGAAATGCTTAAGCTTTTAATATATCTTTTGACAGTTGGCCAGTCAGTAGGTCCCAGTTCTTCATCTTCACCAAGGTCACCAAAAGCCTCTAATGCCTTCTTTTCCATTTCATATTGTGTAAATTCCAATACGCGTCTCTGGAAAAAGGAGCAATAATAGATAGCTTGTACATCCAAAGTGACAGAAAATTCTAACAAGCATATAAATGGAAAGAAACAAACAAATTGTGAAAAAACGCAAAGGTCATAAAGGAAATACACTTTGCGAGACACAAGCATGCATCATACAATATTCAAAAACCATAGCATACATCAGTTCAGCATCACATTTGTTATTTGAATCTTCTTCCCACACTATTGCTTTGTAGATTCTGTTTTTTTCTTGGCATATCCCACAAAATTATACATGTAGTCAAGAGTGCTCGATAAAAATGCTTCATAAAAATCCTTTTCTATTTTTCCCCCATTGCTTGTGGAAAATGGATAGTCGATTTTGAATATTTCATCTTCCTATGGTTAGTTGAATTGGTGCGACAAGGAGCCGCCATTCAAAAATATTTGAGAATGAAGATGGACCACCCGCTGCAGGCAGCCAAAATTGAGCATGGGAATTAGATTAATGCCTCTCTTTATGGTGTCTGTTACCCCTCTTAAGAGATCTACAAACTTCTCACACAAACAAACGTTATTTTGCTTTCAAGTCAGTGGTCTCCTACTGTGAGTGATACCCTGGATTCGGCTTAAAAAAAAGGATTGATAGACTACTCATATCATGTGTGTTCACTGTACCTAGCGGGGTAAAGATCCCGAATCTACGATCCAACGAGGACGTTGTATTCCTAAGTGGGGGTGAGTGTGATACCCCGAATTTAGCTTGAAAAAAGGATAGATAGACTACTTATAAATAAGGTGCATCTTCTTTTCATGGGATCCCATTTGCTAAGAACTCCACAGTTAAGCGTGCTTGGTGGGGAGCAATCTTAGGATGGGCGACCTCCAGGGAAGTTTTCTCAGGCGCGCACGAGTGAGGTCAAAGTGCGCTGAAAAGACTTATGTTAATCTGTGAGGCCAATCTACAGTCTCTATGAATAGCCACAGGTGGTCCGAGGGGTCGGGTGTTACACCTACCACGTCACAACAAAAGAACTTTTCTCAGTGGCCATTATATCCTTAGTATAGTATACCATTGAATAATAAGATAACCAAACACAGTTCAAAAAGTTGCATGCTTGGACGTTCCTAGTTAAAGGTGTTCAAGTGGACAAGACTTCAATACTCCCCTCAAGTTCCTTTGTTTACTTTTAGCGTTTTATTTTTTCATTTTCTCCATAAGTTATCCTTTAGTGGCTCTATACACATACCTGTTTTCACGATTCACCTTGCCTAAGGGGCTTTCATCTCCCAGCTTTACATTTTGTTGAGAACTACAAAAGGAGAAAAACTACTAGAATCGAAATCACTAATACAATCTCACAATAAAAGAATTTACCCTATCAGTATCATCGTAATCATTTCCCAATGTGTGCCACGAGGCCTCTACGACCAAAGTGAGATGTGATCTTAATTGCATCAAACTACGTGTTGCTCATCTAGATGAAAGGATATGAGAGAACGCAAGTCAGAGGATGGAAGAGCCCTAAACAATGACTGACCACTGACCAGAATATCAAGCTAGTATTAATGCAATCATCCATATGAAAGAGTGAGCATTAGGTTTAACTCAAAAAAGTACACTATTGAGGCAGTTATCACTCTATAAAGCTGTAAGCATGTACTTAAGGATTTAAATAAACTTGTCACTTCTAGAATGTTACATATGGTCATGACAAATTGACAATGATGATCAATGGACACATGAAGGAGCTTGGGTGTGCAATCCATGCCCAGCTGTGTTCCCCACAATCTATATACTAAAAGAAATCACTAGTCAAAAATCAATTTCATGAGGATCAAAGGAATCAAAGAACTTTTTCTATGTTTATCCAATCCAGATTAGAATGTTTCGCAATTGAAGTACAAAAAATGACTTTATCAGAGAAAGTAATTTGCTTCCTTACGGCTGGCCCAATTTCCTATAATTCGAATGGTAGAAAATCAATCCTAGGAAGACTTATCATCAAGGCCCAATAAAGGCTTTCACAACCATTTATTTGAACATTGAAACTATCAGTCTATCACAAGCTAAAGAAAGGGGGAGGAAAGAAAGAAAGGAAGTGAAAAAGGTAGGCATAGTATTCAACACGAAGGTTCCAGTCTAAAGACGAAAGCTTGGGGGAGTAGTATTGCTTTCAAGTATCACAAAAAGAGTTAACTTAGAAGACCGTTTATCAAACAAGAGAAAAGTACAGGCATATTTAATCCATGATGAGAGATAGAGAAAGTCAATTAGTTTATTTCTACAAATTATAACAATTGTCGAAGGCCATTTAATTTAACTCTTCTAACCCAAACCCATGGGTTGCAGGCTCTAAAACCTTTCCCTTCATTTTCTGTATTGATTCCTTTCCTTTACACCAACCTAAGTAAGAATAACCATTTATATAGAAGACTTAATGGAAACTCTGAAATTCATCATCAAGATGGCTTGATGATTATTTGAAAAAAGTAAAATTTTTGAATCAGGAGGCTTGATGATTATCAAGAATTTTGAGGTGGCTCATATCGAGAACACATAGCATAGAGCCATAGACAAGCTGAAATAAAGCATCCAGTCATTTATATATAGTCATTGTGCTTTAATCCTCATGTTCCTCTTAATCAAAAATCCCAAAGAAAATAAAACAAAGTTCAATAACACAATTGTGGAAAAGTTCTATGACCAAGTTTTATCTGCTTTTTCAGTTAGAGAATATCAGCTACAACTACAAGGAAGATATAATTAAAAGTACACAAATTCAACCTAGCTGCTACACTAAGGGAACCTCTTCAAATAACAAAATGTGCTTTCTATTTTTGCTAGCCAGACAAAACTATGCTCTTTAGAAATTAGCACGTTATATACATATTCTATATGCTCTCTTTGGGTGTGTTTGGATGCAAAATAATGAGGATAAAGAAGGGGAGAGATTTAGAAGGGTGAAGGATTTCTTGTTTGGGTAACAAAATAGGAGGGGAGAAGGGATTTAGAAAGATTAGGGGTGTGTTTGGATGGAAGGAAATGGAGGGAAAGGAGGGGAGGGATTTGAAAGGAGGAAGAATCCCTTCTTCAGATAGCAAAATGGGAGCGAAAGGATTTGGAGGGGAGGGAATTGGAAGGATTTGATGCATATTTTTTGTTAAGGTTTCAATCTCTCCCAAGTTGGAAAGATTTGAATGGAAAACTTCTATCTCCCTTCCCTTCCATTCCATTCCCTCCTATACAAACAAGAGTTATTTTCCTTTCATTTCTCTTCCCTTCCTTTCCCTTCCCTTCCCTTCCCTTCCCTTCCTTCCCTTTTCTTTTCTCTCCAAAATTGTTATCCAAACATAATGTAGATGAATTATTTTTGTTAAGGTCTCAATCGCTCTAAAGTTGAAAAGATTTGGAGGGAAAATTCTTATTAGGGAAAATTCTTATTTCTCTTCCTTTCCCTTCCCCCCAACCCCCACCCCCCCCCCCCCCCTCTCCAAACAAACAATTTCCTTTCCCTTCCCCCTTCTCCATGCCCTTCCCCTTATCTTCCTTTCTTTTCTCTCGAAAATTGTTATCCAAACATAGTGTTAGAGAGATCAACAACAATTATTGTAAATTGCATACTTGCATATTCTTCGAAAAATGTTTCCTACATTGTCTTAAATATTCTTCTAGATGGAGCTAATGATTTTGAAATGGAACGGATTTAAGGCCCTTACAAGGTTATAGACTTTATCTACATCAGTTGTATGGGCAAATATCGTGGGGCTAATAGAATAAATGGGCTTTCTCACCTACTAGGCTAGTCTTTAGGGCGAGTTCTCTCTTTGTTCTATAAGAGATTTTCAAAATGAGATTTTGGTCACAATTGCAGCAAGCCAGTATTGGTCACAATTAGAGGTGTTCAACGGGTCGGGTCACACTCTAACGGGTCATTAGCGGGCCTTTGTCTAACGGGTGGAGCCGGGCCGGGTCAGGCCGGATAATTATACGAATTGGATGTAAAAAATATTTCGCCACTTTTTTTATATTTTCATATGATATTATATATGTAGTTGAATTGACTCAACGGGCCATAAAGTAAAATAAAAAAACTATTTTATAAACTTTTAAAAAACGGGTCAAAGAGGGTCGTATTTAAAGGGGCTTTGACTTGCCCCGAACCATTAACATTTGACATGACCTGCCTAGACCCGACAATCCGACATATTTAAATTTTGCCCCGACCCGACATATTTAAATTTTGCCCCGACCCGACATATTTAAATTTTGACCCGACCCACCTTGACCCAGCCCGTTGAACACCTCTAGTCACAATTAAGTGAGTCATGCGTTCACAAGGTGATTTGGTTTTCAACCCGCCAAATAAGAGCATATAATATCCCTTAAACAAGCCTATTTTTTTTTTTCGTGAAGCATGTAATATCCTTTTGATAGATTTGAAAACCTTTACAACTCATCCACGCTATATGATCTATCCTTTATTGAATTGCACTATGATTTATAATCATGAAATAAAAGATCACCAGTTACGTTATGTAACGACTGTTATGTAACTTGTTTGAGAGTTGTCACGACGTAAGATCACGTTATATACCAGTGCATGAATTTTCATGGTTAAAACTCTGTGTTGACCATTACATAACGTGATAACATTATTTGTTGAGGATAAAAAAAATTCTATTATCTTCCTAAATTGTAAAAAAAAGTTATCCATTCTAAAAATCTCCAAGTTAACATTTTACTAATAGCTATTAGCTTTAATGATTACAGATAAGTTACAGGAGTATTAGTTACTTATAATTTTATTTGTTAAACAATATAATCAATTAATAAGTGACGTAATTAATTATCCTCTAAACTCATACAATACAATAATATTAGCAATGGGGATATTATTGAATAATAATAATAATATTAGTTCAATAACAAAAATGTGATTATAAGCTCAAAGACTCTCCCTTTGTGATTTTTTTCAAAAAATCACACCACGTTGCCCACGATTCGTGTTATTACTCCGTTATAGCCGTTATTTGTGACAGTTTTGTAAACGTATCGACTATGGTTTTTTTTCCTTGTTTATAATTCTTCAGGACTCATAATGGACTATAGTGAAATGATTCATCAAATGATGTGCAGTATTAAAGTTGCAAATGATGTTTGCTATAAAGGATGAACCGAAAACAACCTTTTTGATTAAAGCACAAAATTATGGGACACGAGAGGAAAGATTACCTTTGCTTTTGATAACTTGTCCATCCCCAAGTAATGCAAGATAAATTGTGTGGTTGATCCATTTATAATCAGTGTCAAAATTACTATTCCACCTGTGAAAAAAACGAACTGCAACCAAAACAAAATAAAAAAACTAAGCTCAAAGATGCATTAAGTTTCAAGCATCTTTATGTCCACATCTTGATTGGATTTCAAATATATCATATGCTTGTCAGGTTCATACCAGGGTTCCAGTCTGCAGACTGAGAGGTCCTTGGTTGCTACTAGAACTCTGTGATTTAAGAAAATAAAAGGTTGATATCCAATAAAAGATAGCTACCAAAACAAAAGAATGAAAAAACATAGAAAGAAAATTTTGGAGTACAGAGAAGGGACGAGAGGGCAGGATCATCGAGTCCCAGTAAATTTACAGAATTATATTTACGGTGCACACTCCACACATATTTATATCAACTATATGATGTGTAGCTGTAGACAAAATATAAGTACCTTTAAATTAACATCATATGATAACCATATTAATCATTGTGCATGGCAAAAGGTAGAATATAAATTAATAAAAGCATTATGTAGGCAAATGACAACCATATTAAACAATCCAAATACCAAGCATTCCATGATTAAAGAGGTGTGAAACAACACTAGGGGCATGCTGAACACTCACCCAAGTTCTCAATGCTGCACAAATGATTTGAAGCCAGTTCAAGACATAAAAAGATTGGAAAAAAGAAAAAAAAACAGATCAAACATAAAGCATCAATATCTTCAGGGAAGCATGAAAGATAGCAAACTTGCCTTAACAGACAATGAAAGAGACAATGCTACAGCTCCACGCAAGCCTGACCAGATTAGAATTATAGCTTCTTTCCAGTCCAAACCATAGCCAAAATATCGTAGAAATGGAACAAAACAACTACAACCACTACCCGGGAAACTTGGACATATGCATAAAGAAGGATCAGATAGCCCCATGAAATACCTGATTAAAAACAAAACATTGTTGAGTTGAATACAAATAAAAGGATCATGTAGACAAAAGGTGTATGCAGCAGAAGAAAAGAGAGCAAGTTGAATAATTTGTAATTTGTAAAACTAATTCGCTACATGATACCATTGTCAATATTCATTTTTTAGTGAATTACCTTCTTAATCATCACCATGATTACCAACCATCACTCACTAAAATTTAAATCACTGTAAGAATTTGTCCTTTGTGTTAAAGGATTTATTCCAACCATGTTTTATGGTTTTTAAACTATTGTTGAAAAAGTAACAACACACATATGAAACTGCACGTTACTATTATATGAAATTAGGAGGATATGAAGCACAAAACATCTTCCAAGTTCCAACAGCAGGACATAGAAACAGAACATTAAAATAACAACAGATTATTGAAGAATATTATATTGTATATTCTCTAGTCTAAATTAGTGCTTAATTAGTGCAATTAGGAAGATTGATATATTTTAAATAAGTTAGTTCATACCCTCCATATTGTGGAGTTTGTAATAGACAATTAAGAGAAAATTAACAGAAACAAAAATAACATTTACAATAAAAAAAACAGAATTAAAAAAAAAACCCTTAAACTGACAGTGTAATTCCACTTTTTATGATATCAAAGCCGACGGTGGTTCAAGGGACCGGAATTTTTCTTTAAGCCTCATCATCTACCATTTCTCACCTGATAAGATGTCGGAACCAATCGAACCAAACACAAATTCAGTGACTAAACAACTAGTTGCTATGAACCAATTGCTACAAATTTTGCAATTCATGAGACTATTTCAAACCAAGCCATAAATCTCAAAGAAAAACACAGCCACCAAAACTAAACCAAGTGGTCAAAACTTATAAACCTGGCCATAAGTAGGCGGTAAAAGCTTAATCACATCATTGCTTCCCCATCATCTCCAAACGACCCAAGGTATACGAGATGGACACCACAAGTTCTTGGGTCATAGAGAATATTGCGACTAATTTACCTCAATCAATTTCTCAATTAACCGATGGCCAAGGATTTATGCAAAGGGATCGGATCCCTTTATAGAAGTGGACAGGAAGGACTGCAAGTATAAGACCTAACGGTAAAAACAAATGCACTGAAGCAGGATCGGGAATCTATTGAGGTTTTTATAGGAAGGTGATTATAATATGGAAAGAGATTGATGGGAGGGTACCAAATCCCACGAAACACCCAGAAGACATCACATTTAACAATGAAATCACACAAAAACAAAGACTTTACCAATTTTTTGGTTGCCATGGACAATACCTTTGATAAAGATCGAAGGAACATCATACTAACAAATAACACTTTCCTTCTGTGGAAGAAGCTTATGCTATCATTCGAATAGAGATCGCAAGGGAAATCCTTACAGGGAATCTATCACGGAGTAAGACCCCTCAAGGATCAGAAGTAGTTGGCAACAAAATCAAAACCCTACAAAATTCTATTCAAACGAGGTAGAAGATAAATCTCACCTCCATTGTACCCATTGTGGATAAAGTAGGCACACCAAGGAAGGTTGTTCAAGATCATCGGATTCTTAGAATGGTTGTTTGAACATCAAGCACGAAAAAAAAGAGTGAGATGTCCAGAAAAATGGTCAGCTAGACCTAAAAGGGTCGATGATCAAAGAAAGGGAAACAAGTCACAGGACCTTTTTAGTACCGAATATTTACCTAAAGAAAGGATGAAAGAGGAAAACGTGCCAGTCATGATCTTAAGCAAAGAAGCAAGTAATATCATAAGATAGAAGGGCACAGAAGAAGACACGACTCAAATGAAGGGATGGATTTTGAACAATCAAAATACCCATTTCGCCCTCAATTCTTGTAAAAAGGGGTGTTTTGAACAAAAGGGATGGATTTTGAATGTGTCAGGGAAATGAAGTTGTAAACCTAGTTGCAAAACATGAATTTTTGATTGTGGGGCTAGTGACACCATGACATACGACCCTAATGATCTTACATCATTAAAAAATTCCAAGAAAAATTTCATCCAACGGCAAATGAAAAGTGTATAATAGTTAAGGGAAGGAACGATTGAAATTCTCCCTAATCTTACATTACATAATTGCCTCTTTGTGCCTAATTTGTCCAACTCTTTTTGTTAGTTGAAATAATTGCTAGGATCGATACGATGCTAATGAACTTTGATGAACTAAAGAGAATGCAATGAAATAACAAATGTAAGAATGAAAATAAAATTGCAAAAGTGACACAATGATTTAAGGAGGTTCACCCAATGATGGTTGTGTCCTCCGTGGTGTGTAGTTGCTTGCTTGTATTATTTCAATGAGAAAACACTCTTACAATGAAATATTACAATTGAGTAAGAGATAAACAAAAGGCTATGTGTTTAGGCTAAGGGGTTTGTGTTTGATGTGTTTGGATGATCATACAAGGCCTCTATTTATAATGCTAGATACTCTAGGAGTTATAAATGACTATTATTGTGAGTAAATAACATAATAAACACCATTGATTAGCTGTGTTGAATGAATTGTAACTTCCCTTAAGCATTTGATCCGTCAAAAACAGCATCCAATGCTGTCAGAAGAACAGCTCGACCGGTCGAGCGGACCACGGGGGTCAAGCGGTCTGGTCAAGCGGGAGATCAGTAGCCTCTGGAAACATTCTGTCTTGCTGCTCGACCAAGCAGAGAAGCTTGCTTGGTCGAGCGACCATCAGGTACCCCCTGATCAGTTTGCTTCGACTTTACAATGTAATTACTCTTCCAAGTAACTCATAACTTCCACATTCATCACACAATTAAATCCACCACATTCATTCACATACATTAAGTTCCACACTTAAACACCCATTAACATAATACTTAGGATTCCATCAAAAGGTTCATGAATGCACACACACACACATGTGTACTCAAGTCACATTCACAACATTAGTAAAGAATTAAAGTGTATTGTCCTAATAGACTTAGATTTTTTTGTTGTAAGAGATATGTGGACAAGGAAAGTGTCATTGAGCATGGTACTGAAAAGGATGGACTATACTACGTGGAAGAAATGTCTTAATAAGGCAACACATCACTGATTCATGGATCTGTGGAATAACTCTGCATGTGGAGCAACAACTCCTTAGGGTACTTAGAACATCTTTTTCATTTCCTACATGGCTCTAAGCTAGCAATTAACTATGAGTCATGTATTTTGGCAAAAAGACACAAACATACATATTCTCGTAGCTTGAGTAGTGCTACTGAACATTTTATATTAGTACATTCTATTGTATGGGGACTTGCTTCTGATGAGGGAGTAACTAATTTTTTCCTACTAATGCACTAAGAAAGAATGGGACATAGGAAAAATGCACTCTTCCAAAAGGGAAAAAGGTCGTAGGATGCAACTAGGTGTTCACAATTGAACGCGGGTCTGATGGTACTATTGAAAGATAAAAAGTGCGACTTGTTGCAAAAGGGTATAGTCAACTATTCAGAAACCTTCTCCCCAGTGGCAAAAATAGTATCCATCAAGGTTCTTTTCTCAAAGGCAGCAAACAAAGAATTGCCTCTACATTAGTTTGATGTGAAAATTCCTTTCTTCACGGTGAAATCCAAGACTAAGTTTTTATGCAAGCACATTCCAGCTTCTCAAAAACAATTTTCATATGATAAAGGTTGCAGACTTTGGGAGGCCTTGTACGGACCCCTCGAGCATGATTCGACATATTCACCCTTGCTATGAAAAGATTTGGTTTTCATCAAATTAAATCTGATCACACACTATTCCTCAAGAAAAACGGTGAGTTGATAACTTGTCTCACCATTTTTTTAGATGATATGATTAAAGAAAATTCATTAAAGGAGTTCTTCAAAGAAATTGAAATGAAAGATCTCAAACGATTTAAGTATTTTCTAGGAGATTGAAGTTCTTATATCAAAGGGGAATATTCATCTGCCAGAAAAAGTAATTCTACACTTGTTAACAAAAACAGGAATGTTGGATTATAAGCCGGCTGACCAATTATAGTGAACCATGGCCTACAAATAATTAAAGGAGGAGAGCTAACCAATCGCAAACAATAGCAGATTTTAGTATGAAAATTGATCTACCTCTCACACACTCATCCAAACATTGCTTACAGGGTTGGGATAGTAAGTATATTCATGCATCAACCACAAGTTCATCACATAGAGGCAACTCTCAGGTATTATTTGGTATCTTAATGATATGCCCGGAAAAAGGAGCAACAACTACAATGTTTGACCTTTAATCCAAAAAGATTGGGGTCGGCTACATAAACTAACATAGTAGTTCTAGCGGTCATCCACATAGATTCTTCTTCTCTATTTATTCTGATTTTCAACTATCTCCATTTGTAAGTCTAGGCCATTCATATCCTTTTCCACTCTTGTCCTCCAAGTCATCTTCGGTCTTCCTCCGAGTCTTTCTAAGTCTCCCGAGCTCCAGCTTTCTATCATCCTTAACGATTTACTATTGCCTCATCTTTGCACATACCCAAACCATCTTAAACGATTCTCTTCATCTTTTCCTCAATATTTTCAGCTCATAAACCGTCTTTTATATTTTTTGTTGTAAAATGATATCCCTCAATGTATGTCCACTCATGCATCAAAGCATCACATTTTGCGTTATTCCCATCTTTTCATTATGCTCCTTTCTAAAAGCCTAACATTATGATCCAGATAATGGCATCATCTAATGGTCGTTCAATAAACTTACCATTCAACTGTAAAGGAATACCTTGATCACATAATATTTCAGTAGTCGCATCTCTATTTTGGCACTTCACACTTAATTCTATAGGTCACAACTGTGTTTGAATGTACCCATTACAAGGTATTGGAAGCAGCCACTTGAGCAGTTTTCTTCCTCGTTCTAGCTTTATAGTGTCCTCTCGTTATCTCGTTTGTATTGGAATTAACACTCCATGTACTTTGTCTTAATTCGATAAAGAAACCTTGTGACTCCAACATGTGCTCCATCTTTCATAATAACTCGTCTGGTCTCATTTACCAAAAATAATGCACATCGCAAAAATTATGTACCAAGGCACATCTCCTTGTATCGCTCGAGTTATCTCATCTAGGATCACTGCGAAAAAAAAAAGGGCTTTGGGTCGAACCTTAATGAAGGCCAATTTTGATTGAAAAAATCTATTGTCCCTCCGCATGTTTTCACATTCAAGCCTATACAGATGCAAAATGGGCCCAAGATAGAGATGAAAGGAGTTCATCAACATCTGGGTACTTTACCCTTGTAGGAGGAAATCTAGCAAGAAACATAAGGTGATTGCGTTATTCAGTGTTGACACTGAGTTTCGAGGGAATTGCAAAAACGATTACGGAAGTATATGGATTAGGAAAACTTACCGAACTTGGCTTCCAACAAGACAAGAGTTGTGAACAAAATTGTGACAAGGAACAATCAGCATCTCAAAAAATCCAGTTCAAAATGATGGAAGCAAACATGTGGAAGTTGACGGACATTTTATAAACTAAAAGCTTAAGCAAATGATACACATCCCTTTTGTCCGATCCAAAGAGCAGCTTGCTAACAATCTAACAAAAGCAATGGGGGCGAAACAATTTAAGATACACTACGCAAGTTGGGCGTTGAAGACCCACATCCCTAGACAGAGAATATTCAAATAGTAACATAATATTGAAGAATATTTTATTGTATATTTTCTAGCCTAAATTTGTGGTAATTAGTGCAATAGAAAGATTGATATATTGTAAATATGGTGGTACATACTTTATATTGAGGAGTTTGTTATAAACAATTAAACGACAAATAACAAGAATAAAAACCCTTAACTGAGAGGATATTACTCTTTACCAACCAATGTAAGCAACATTAACAAGGCAATAGAAACAAGTTTACTAATCAAACATTACCATGATTTTCAAATATGTTATCACTGCTCAAAACACCTTGGGCAATGACAGCGCCACTGCAATCCATAAATGTTAAAGAAATTAAAATACGAAATATGCAAGTGGTTACAAATATATTTAAATGGTATCTCCATCCTGCAATGTCCAAACAAGCAAAAACGAAAGGAAAAAGAAAGTTTGTAGGTCAATCACCACCTTTTTGAACTGTTTATGATTTTATGACACCCTCTAAGAGCCAAAAACTAAATATGTTAGGTATAGACCTTAAGATAAGATCCACAAAGCATTTCTACCAAAGAAAATGAAAATTTTCTGCATAAAATACTAAGAAAAGTTCTTTGAAAAAACCGCTTAAAGCTTACACTGTTAAAGGGTAACTAAGATGGCAATGATTAGGCTTTGGTTGTTTAGAATTCCAATACATATTTCTAATAAAATCACTTCTCTTCTACTTAAAAATGCTAGTTATACCACATTTGATTTCTGTGTTTCAAAACCTTGCTAACTAAATGATCACTAAGAAAAATAAAATTCAAAATTTTCCAATGAATCTTCAAGAGCATGTTGGAATCCCCATCAAAGAGGAAAATATAGTATGTTGGAATCATAAATCAATGTTTGAGAAACTAAAAGACAAAAATGACAGACTTTCACCCAAACATTTAAAAGGGATATCATTAATGTGTAAAGAATGCAAAGAATAATCTTTTTGAGTGCACATTTGACTTTTACATTTACAAATAATGGGAAGAAAGTACCTCAAGATAAATATTAGTGTATTGGCTATGTATGCCACCATCTCCCTGAAGCGAGAGACAATAAAGTTTTAAGTTAGGTTAATTAAGGAAAACTAGGCATTTGACTAAACTATTTAAAGTAACAGAGAAAATTCTTATACTGTTAGCCAAATAAATTCAAAAAGCTTTGTGAGCTATGTTAAAGTAGACAAATTAACAAACAAGTATATTAACCTAAATACAAGTAGTATTCAAATATAGCAGTTCCTCCATAAACATCATCATAGGACCTTGTAGCAAACCGGATATATTTACAAATATGATAACCATTATGATTACAATACATTAGTTCACATTAGTAGCATTGACAATTATGTTACCAATACCAAAGTCAAAGTGATAAAATCAAAACACACACCACAAAGATCAAAACTCTTGTCCAGACTTGTTTCTTTTCTCTTAGTTTTCCTCCCATTTATTTCTTGTTCTTCTCCTTCTTTCATGTTTCTTTTTATTTTCTTTTGTTGTTGTTTCATATTTCTTTGAGGATTGAGAACAGAGAGGGAGTAATGAACTCCTAAACATATGCCAATAACAAGAAAATATTCTTCAGCTTGTTCCGAGCCATAAAGCTACGGATTATTCAATCTTACCGAGATTGCATAAAGTGTCAACCCAACATTCTCTGAGGATAATAAAATGGCAAGGAGGTACCAAGATGTTCTTGGCATTACTTAACTCAAAGATAGCAGAGAGAATATTCCCAACACACTGACATTGAGATCTTTTCCAAAAGTGAAATCATATAAAATGTGGCTATTGCAATAATACAAAACTACGACATCAAGTAATACGGTGAAATCAATTTTTAAGTGTTTTTTACAATAATAGTGTTGGGATTTTGTGACTCGAACTAAGTCTAAGATCGGTTCAAGATGAAGGGGGGATTGGCGGGTCGCGAGGTTGTAGTGTTTCGCGAAGAATGTCGCAAAGTATGGTTTTTTTCGATGAACATGTCGCAGATCGCGAAGGTGGGAAGCAAAGCTACTGTTTTGGGAAAAGGGGTTTTCGCGAGCAGGGAGCATTTTCGCAGGCTTGCAGTTGCGAGCCCGCGAATGACCTGAGGGATATCCGTTTTTCAGTTTTCGCATGTTCTTTGACAATTTCTCTTGGATTCAGGACGGTTACATTTTTTCTTAACCTAATTTCTTTTAATTTAGTGGTATACTATATAAAGGCCTCTTGTAATTAGGGTTAGGATGTGAGATGCAACACAAAGTGAGGAAAAATAAGAGAGAAAAAGCCTGAAGAGCCATAGTTATGGCTTCATTAGGGGTGAAAGTTATTGGATTAAAACCGCAAATCGAACCAGACCAAACCGAATAACAAATATGGTTTGGTGATTTTAAAATATGGTTTGGATTAGGTTTG